>OZ024921.1:5624434-5711982 GCA_964017225.1 Netelia inedita
TTTTCGCGATAACGTTTGTTTAAACCCCTTTTTTCAAGGCTCGAACTATTCTACGTACGACATACATTTCTATTTTTTTTTTTTTTTTCATTTTTCCATATTTTCTCTTTATATTTGTTCATTCTTTATTATTTTTCTTTTATTTTGCTTCAAGTTTTATTTTGCTGCGTTCGAACGACTATAGGAACGACGAAGCGTACGGCTCGTACGTTTCGTTAATTCACTCGGTGCAGCTTTGATTCGATCGTTTCACGTACGAGGAAAATTCGGGATAATATCGCTAAATTTGTTATCGAAGTGTGGACCGAAAGTTTCGTATTGTACGAGTCTGTACGAATTTAACACTCTCCCTCCCTCCCTCCCTCCCACTCTCTCTCTCTCTCTTTCTCTTTCTCTCATTCTCTATCCCTCTGCGTTGCGTATTATACAACGCCGTAAGAGCGTTTGTGAGAGGAGTAGCACGCGCGTGCGCGCCTATGGTAAAGCACTTAATTTGCCTGACTCGCGACTACTATATTATACGTTTCTACATATATCGCCTCGTTTTAATTAATAATCGTTATAACGACGTCGTTCAAACGAACGCCATCCCTCCGACGACGTAAGTTATACACACACACACATAAATACACACAAATACACACAAACACATTCCGGATTCCGCATCCCCTTTTCATCTATCGCATATACATAAATAAGCTATACACGAGATACCGGATAAATTATCTATGCGCGAATTCAGGTACGCGAGGTTTACATACGCGCGTTTAACGACATAAATGCCGCTTCGTGAATCGTGACTTCCTCGATCCTCCCCCGACGACGACGACGACGACGACGACGACGACGACGACGACGACGACGATGATGACTATGACGACGACGAATGCTACGACCGTGCTTTGTCGCAGTCTCGACGGGCGTCAGTCAGTCATAATTCGTTATATTCGTCGTAGTTGTCCTCCTCCTCCTCCTCCTTCTTCTTCTTCTTCGGGTTCACGTATAGTTTCTCGACATCTTCGTTAAATATATTTCTCCATGTACCTACGTTGTTCGTGGGTTAAACGACGAAATTGTATTTCCGTATTATCGAGAGAACGTCTCGAAACGTTCATCATATTTATGGATAAAAATTTTATTTATTTTATTTTCTTAATTGAAAAGAAATTAGTTACTTTTTTCAAACACTCGACGCGTCACTTTGAAAGCGAATAGGTTGAGGGGTTGCGAATAGTATAAAATTGAAAATAAATAGAAATAAAAATTGCATACATATATATACATGTATTTATATATATTTATATATATATATATAAATTTGTCTCTTCAAAGAAATTCGTTCACGAGTGGACGGACGCGACGTGTTTTCGAGGCCTTGAATAAATTCGTTGACTTGGCGCTGTTTGTTAATTCGACTACGGATTCTCGGATTTCATTTCTCTCTCTCTCTCTCTCTCTCTCTCTACATCTACGTATATATATACACACAAATGTATATATATAAATATACATACGAAGCTCCCCCTATCTTTTCGTTCCTCGTGACTTTCGGCAAATTGCGAGACCTTCTCTAGTCCGGAATGCGGTCTCGCGTTATGCTGATGTCGAATAAAATATGTTCGTCCAAGACGAAATAAAAGAAAAGGAGAGAAGAGGAAGAAAAAAATGTCACGAAAGACGTATAAAAGCAGCCTCGATATATTATTACTCCGTGTACGAGAACGAACTGTCTAAAAAAATGAAAAGAAAGAAAAAAAAACACAACAACAACAACAATAACATAGAGAAAAAAGAAACAACGAAAAAACCATCCAGCATTCATTCGATTATTCCGGGTATAAATTTTATCGCGTTTAATACTACTTTTGTAAGCATTTTGTAGTAGTTCGAAGTTAATGTTAGATCGAATTTCCTCGAAACTTTCGCGATTAATTGTAATGTCAATTCAGCTCGTATATGTATATATATATACGTATCACTTTCAATTACAAATATATATATATATAGCGCGCTCATATAGCAATCAAAATCGTTCCTCGGAAATCGACGTGACGGAATGCAAAGTAAAATTGCCCTCTGTTAACTCGTTTGAAAACGTCGAGGCTAGAATCACTTTTTCCCGTACTTTTGTACGTATTAATTTTCAGAATGTTTTCCGGTCTCTCGGCCAAAACTCCGACTTACTCTCGCAATATCCAATCTCGTCTCGGACGTAATATATGCGAATTTAATTTGTTGCCAAAGTCGACGAACATGAAAAATTGACAGTCCAAGTTTGTAATATTATTATTTATCGTACAGGTGTCTCGTACCTCTATATAGACATATTTATATTATTTATATATATTTATGTAGGTTAGAAATTGCTGCACAGCTTCGTGTAACGCTTCTGTAGCCGCGTGCGGACGTGATTAAACGCTATATAAAGTTACGTTGCAGTAATAACGCTCACGTCGTGTATGTGCGCGGATTAGGAAGAGTACTCTCCTCGCGTGCATGCATGCATGCATGCATGCATGCATGCATGCTTCGTGCGGTTGGCCATATACGCGAGGAGCGAAGGAATTAACGACTGTAGAGAAATCCGTTGTGTTGTACATATCGCCCGGGCACGCGAGAACGATGGAGCGAGAGAGAACGTTGAGAAGAGCGGATAGAAGGGGGGGGGGGGGGAGGGGGTGGTTAGGAGAGATGATAAGAGTGGAGAGAGGGTTGGAGGGGAGAAAAGAGGGAATTTTATAATAAAACGAAGGTCGGAAATCGCACGGGAAAGCTCGGAAATTGTGATAATTAGGCTCGTCCTAAAGTTCCTTCGTGCGGCACGTTTCGTAAAAGAAACGTGGAAATTCGAACGAAAAAATGGAATATTTATCTTTCAAAAATTAATGTTTAAAATTAGACGAAAAATTTGATAGCTGTATAATTTATGGAGAATTTGAGAATGGTTTTTGCGTGCGAAAAGATTTGATAGAAATTGGTGAAAATATTTTTGAATGTTTTATGGGAAGATACAGATATTATTTTGATCTACGAAAATAGCAAGTTTCGTAATGAGAACGAGGAACGTAACGGTATAAATATAGTTACATTTTACGATATCGTATATCGTCGATCTCTACGAATAAGTATGTCATCTCGTTCGAGCTTCCTCGTTCGACAAAAGATACGTGGATCTTAGCAATCGTTCAATAAATCATGTTTCATATCGTCGATGAATGCGAGTCGCACGAATTCGACCGATAACGAATTTAAGACGCTGATGGATACAGTACGAGAGCGAGTGAGAAAGAGGAAAAGAGAACCGTAGGGGGAGGGAGGAGAGACATTCTAGAGTGTGTACACAAAATCGATCGACCGATGCAGATACTCTTGTATCGCTTATCGATGTTTTGCCATCGTCTCCTTTTTTCTTCCTTTCTTTCATACTTCTTTATTTTTTATTTTTTTTCATCAGAACCACTTGAACACATATATAGGTACACGGTTCGTTTTTTTTTTCATTTTGCTCCAAGTTTGAAGAACGTCGAGGTACATTACGACGAGTGTTATAGAAGGAGCGTAGCACTGGCAGCAATACTATGCGAAATATATTATATCCCGGAATATATGCGCGACGAAACCGATACGCGTTGTAAATATAACGTACGACGCTCGCGACAAAAGCTCTTATCGACTCGACACCGGTGATTTAAAGAAAGTGGTTTGGGTACGAAAAAAAAGAAAAAAAAAGAAGTAACGTAACGCGAACGTTATTTTCATTGTCGTACGAATACGTCAATCGTACGGTATGTAATAAAAATATATTTCACGGCAGCTGACGCGACCGCGTGGTCGAGACGGGGTCACGGACTGTGACGCTACGGTCACGGGGTGGCTTTAGTCACGGGGTGACTTTAGTCACGGAAGATCTGTAGTCACTTCGAAGATCGAACCTCGACAACTTTTTCATATTTATACTATATATATATATTTGTGTGTGTGTATAAAATACAATCACGAGTGTATTGACTTTATCAAGCGGTGTCCCATCATGTTCACTCAACGCGGATATCGAGCGGTACACTCGAGATTTCTCACATACGGCACACGTACGTCTTACGGCAAAGCCGGTATTCTCGTTTTCGCAACGATCGCGACACTCGCCACTCGTGCATATACGTCTCTTACAACGGTAACGAAACACTCGACGATAATTGAATATCCCTTCATGAATAAAATATCGAAGATCGCGTATTTTCTCGTACAGAAACATCGCTCCTTTAACGCCCCATAAATCTACGAAAAGTCACGTGGTCAGGGTGTAAAACACGCGAATAGACGTGAATACTTTCTCGTCTGTTTCTATATTTTTCCTAAATTCGAGACTCTTCGCTCGCAATCTTACAAAACGTATAACGTAGAACGGAATTCGTTACGAGAAGTAAAAGAAGTAAAAAAAAAAAAAAAGAAAAGAAGAAGAAGAAGATAAAAAGACAAAATTGCTGCGCAGTCTACATAATCTCTACGCGCTCGACGCAGACATAAATATAAAAATAGATAAGCCTCGAACTACGATAACGATTTAGAGATTAAGTATGAAGTCGTGTATTTTTTTTCTTCCATTCGTTTCCTTTTTTTTTTCTCTTATTTGTTTCCCGTAATGTATCTTTTTTTCCAATCTCGCGTTTGTCAAACTTCACTAGAGTATCGGGGACTCGGATGATTCGCCGTGTGTCGAATGGAAATATATAAAAAAAAAATTATAATAATAAAAAAAACGACGCATGCGACTCGTAGTCGAGTATCGAAGAGCGAGAAGGAGAGAACAAAAGCCCGGGGCTGGGGCGCGTAAAGTGCGAGATGGACTGACGCGCGTGTGGAATGTAGGCGTCGAGACACTCTCTTTCTCTTCGTCTCTTTTACACACGCATACACACCATAGGAGAATACGTATGGACTGTTGGTCGACAAGGAGGGTGAGGAAAAAACGAGTGAGGTTAGAGTGTGTATATGGTATGTAGTGGCGATGGAGTTGACGGCAACGACGAGAGGAAGAAGGAACGCTACAGAAGTGTCGTAGCGAGAGCGAACGACAGAGGAGAAAGAGAGTGAGAGAGAGAGAGAGGGAGAAACATTACGAGCGCTTGGGCAAGACGCGAGTGCAACGTGAATAGAATTTATACGAGAGTGGAACGAGGACGGTAATATAGCGCGAGAAGGAAAAATAGTCGGATGCGTGCGCGAGCGAGGAGGAACAAGCACGAGGAGCGATATAGAAGCGCAAACTTGTATAGGACGGTATAAGAGAACACACGAGTTCGTCGGTTATATTCACTCTTCTCCCCTCCTCTCTCCTTCACTCGATCTCCTCTCCGCGGCCTCTTTTTCAACGCTGGCGCGAGCGAGACGTTACGATCGTCTCGTAGCGCGCGAAACGAACGAGTGGACGAAGGACGGAATGAATAACGAGTTCGTAAAACAGTGACGGAGAAAGGAGAGTGGTATAAGAGTGGTAAGAGCGAGGGAGACGAACGATCGACGCGGTAGGAAAGGAGCGACGGAGAGAGAAAGGGGGGATACGAGAGACGGACGAGTATTATCGTGTGAGAGCGAGAGAGCGAGAGAGAGCGCGAGCGCGACGGAGTATGTACGAAACACGTGGTAGTTACGGTCTCGGCGGCTCACCGAGAGAGGGCGCGTGGTGGGGAAGCGGCTGGTGTGGGGCCTCCGCGACGGCGGAGGGGGGAGCCCGTTCCCCGCCGGCGGCTCGTACCCGCCGCTAGTAGATGCCCGACCGTCACGGACGTCGGAACGTTGTTTTGTTTGCCGGTTCCGCCAACTTGTGTGCGCCACGTCGCGTACAATCGACAAATAATATCGCGTGGATAACGCGTTACGAAAAGGAAGTGTTCGACAAACATACGTGAATAATACTGTGTCACCGGTGTGGATTATAAATTCATCGTCGTTTCGATAATAAAAGTGAAGCGAAAAATTCTCTGTGTGTGGCAACGAATATATATATATACACACATATATATATATATGTATATATGTATACATATTTGTACGCAGTGAGTGTTTGCCGGATACTCGAAAGCGTCCGCATCTCTTAGTCTCAAGTTTTCCGAGCGAGCTGTATTATTTATATTTTCTTTAATCCTCGACGTATCACGAAAGAGTTCTCTCCGTTGGCCATTTTATCGTGATTAAAAATTTATCTTTCATAAAATATTCCTTCGTTTCACTACTCTCGGGACGTGTCGCGACAAGAATCTCGTCGAATTGAAACTTCGGATTTGCCTGTTTTAAATTTATTTAATTTTCTTTTTATCATCGAGCGTAAATACGTTTGAAAAATTCGCGAAGCGCGAAGCTCTCTCTCTCTCGGGTGGATGCCGTGCGGGCGATAGGCGTTCGAACGAGGCATTTTCCCCGGCGACGCGGGTCGACGATAATGCTATGACGAGAAATACGGTAGTGTCGTCGCGGTCGTACGGTATCGGGAGTGGATACTGCGAGAGATAAATCGAGAGCTGTGCGGGATATATATAAAAAAAAAAGAAAAAAAAAAGAAAAGAAAAACGAATAAATCGTTTCGTGTCCGTGAGCTCGTACGAAGAAGTTCGTTCGTTCGGAATTTCGCGACTCGAGTGTGTCTTGTTTGGTGGAAATATACGACAACAAAAAAAAGAAAAAAGAAAAGAAAAGTGTAACTACGATATTTTATAGTAAATATATAAATTTTCTTCGTATACGTTCGTATCGTAAATCGTAACATGAAGCATTGCGAAGCGTTAGAGTGAGTGGCCCGAGGGCGCGCGGAGTTTTTTTGTTGTACATACATACGTATATGTATATTCATATATATACATATACGCAAAATAGCTTCAAGTTTTTGTGCGGTCGGGCACTCGGCGAAGTCGAGTCGCCGCGCGAAAGCGAAATTCTCTCGCGAGTGTGTGTTGTCTCGAGGGCGTCTACGCCGGAACTAACGCAACCTTCGCGAGTTGCCGCAGCAGCACCGGCAAACACCGCCGCCACCGCCACCACCGTCGCCGCTAGTGCAGCAACAGCGAGGGCGAGAGAGCCCATAGAGGTGGAGAAGGATGTACCCAAGCGCCGGCATTAACGCGGCAGCTGTGGTCGCGGCAGCTGCAGCTCGACACCCGGTAAGTGTTTCGTTCCTTTCCAATCATATATATATATATATATATATATATATATATATATATATATATATATATATATATATATATATGGGAGAGAGAGAGATATATATATGTATATACGCATTATGTACACATGTATATGTACGTCTACTCTCTTTTTGTGTCCCCCTCGTATCTTCTTTCCCTCGAGCTTCGTGACTCGATCCTCCGGCTTTTTCTTATCGTCGTTCTTTTTATTTTCTGTTTTTTTTCTTCTTTTTTTTTTCTTTTTTTTTTTTTTTTTTCTTGTACCGGTATACTGTGACATTATGCAAATAGAGTGAGGGCCGGAGGTTATGCGGGTCACTCGACGGATAATTCGTGCGGCTCTCTGCCCCGAGACTTTACGAGCGAAACGACGGTCGTGTCCCTCTTATTTCCCCTCGTTCGATACGCCACGTCCTCTCGAACGGATCGGAACGATAAATCGTCGAAATCTTTTGCTCCAACTTTTTATTTATTTATTTTTTTTGCTCTGTTTTCATTTTTATTTTCAAAGCTTACAATTTTTACGCTGAATTTATTCGTATTAGCGCTAAGCTAGAATGTATTAATTATCACGATACGAAATTCTACGATTTATTATTTTCTTCGTAAAATAACAAATATTAAAATAGAAAAAATAGTATTTTTCTTCGCCGATAATACGCAAATATTTCACTTGTTTATTCGAGTCTGTCGCGTTTCTTTTTTTGACTGAAGAAATTACTGTTTTTAAAAAATTATTTTTTATTATTTGTTTTATTATCTTTTAAATGTTTCTCTTTCGTCGATAAATATTGACAAATTTCGCCGTAGCGATATCGTATATCGCAATATTATTATTATTATTATTATTATTATTTTATCAAACTCACTAATTTTCGTCCAATGTTTGAACGAAACCGATACTTTTCAAACCCACGCACACACACACACACACACACACACAAACACTCGCGTATAAATATATTATTATTTTTTATTTTTATTTTTTATATTTTCAACTTTTCGCATCGTTGACAATTTTTTACACAGCGAGAATCGTAATTTTTGCTTCCTCGCGTTTCTCGCGGGGTATTGCCACCGCGACTTCGCAGTTTGTCGACTCCCGGTCGGTTTTAATTGCGGGCCAAGAATGAAAAGTTACTCGTTACCTCCGTCGTTGGACAGGGGGCGCGCGCGCGAGAAAGAACGAGGCGTGACGGAAAATGGGTCGTTCGACGTCGATGACGTAGTCGATTTTACTGTAGCCGATATAACCAGAGTACTTTGACTCTCTCTCTCTCTCTCTCTCTCTCTCTCTCGTACCAAACACAACAATACAAATAATAACAGCAAGTCCGGCGAATTTATAATCGCACGAGCGGAATTGAGAAATAAATAAATAAAAGAAAAAAAGAAATGTATAAGAGAGACTCTTATAACGGTGATGTGTGTGTGTGTGTGTGTATGTGTGTGTGTGAGAGAGAGAGAGAGAGAGAGAGAGGGAAAGAGAAAGGAGATTCGTGTTGTCGGTGCGGTTTGCTCGCGCAATGAACTTGGAAACTTGATGACTGGTTGGATATGATGACTCTTCTCTCTCTCTCTCTCTCTGCCGGCTCTCGCGGTGAACGGTCTTTCCCACCGTACGCTTTTTTTTGTATCGTTTTTTTAAAAATATTTTTTATTATTCCCTTCTCCACTTTTCTTCTCCAATTCTCTGTTATTGTCGTCGGTGATGCAGGATTGTTCCGGAGGTCGAGGCCTCTGATGATGATGATGATGACAACGACGATGTTCATGATGATAATGATGATGATGATGATGATGATGATTATGATGACGGAGGCGAGAGAATGAAAAAGACGAGAGGTAGGACGTGACCCAGGCTGCGGAAGAACGCGAAATCCATTATGACGCGCTTGAAACAATTGAAACGCCGGGCGATTAAAGAGAATTGGAAATAAAACGGAAGAATTCTTTAAAAAGAAGAGAAAAAAAGAAAACAAAAATAAAAATAAAAATAAAAATACTAAGATATGGGTATTTTAATAGCGATGATCACGCGAATGAAACGAGCGAAATAAGCGGACTGTATAATAAGCCCGTGTTTCGGGACGAAAAGAAAAAAAACCGAGTTTCATTTCGCGCTGTAACGCGAGTCGTTGATCGCGTGACGATTGTACGATCGAGACGTTTTTCTTCTTTTTTGTTTTGTTTCCTTTTACGCTCGACTTAAGCACCCTCGAGATGAGAAATTAGCTCGCAAATATAGAGACGCGTGCAACAATTTCGATAATAAAACGACGAAATTCAACAACAACAACAACAAAAAGGAAACAAAAAAAGCTATAAATAAATTTCGAACAAAAGAAAGAAGAAAAAAAACGTATTTCCCGCGTACTCGTTGAGTTCGTGAGAGAATAAAAACGCTCCAGCGAATAAAGCGCGAGATATCTTTTCGGTCGAATTAATTTATTGATCGAACGACTTTATTTCCCGTATTTGTCGATCGATCGAACGGGCAATTTTGTACGCTCGGTTAAAGGGGCGAAAAGGGGACGGGGGGGGGGGTAAACTATGAAAACAAACAAAAAAATTGTTCTCATCCCTCTTTGACTATCTCTCGCCGCGGCTCTTTACAATCGAACGGTCGCTGGGTAATCGCGCGAGAAAGCGAGAAGCGAGCGCCGCGTATACATTCGCGCCACGAATAAAAACGCATCTCTCGCTGGCCCAATGGGGGTGTGTGCGAGTCCCGAAACCCAAGCGCGCCGGCGCACGCGCGATAAATACACGTACGAATAATTTCGCACATGCACAATGTCACCGTTAATGAGTAAATATCTGGGAGGCTGCGAGATTTTTATTTTACCTCGTATGTTTTTTTTTCGCCCCTCCGACGACGTTTTTTTTTTCTCCTTCTCGTGCGTTCGTTTTGGTTATACGTGAGTATGTACGTATATAAATGTTTATATACCTACGTCGTGGCGGTGCGTACACGAGGCCAACGAGTTTTTTTATTCGGTTTATGGAAAACGCGAGAGAGAGAGCGAGAGAGAGAGAGGGGTAGCCTACGCCCTCTTCTGGCGTGCTTCATACTTCCCTCCCCTTCCTCCCTGTCCTTTCTCCCACCCTGGCGTTAACGTCGATGGCGAAGAACGAGCGTATACATCGGCACGCATGAATGCCGGAATTGGTCGTGTAGAGGAACTGCAACCGGCTGATATGTATGAAAATGAAAAAAAAAAGTGAAAAAAATACCGAGAGGTAAAAACGATGCAAAAAAAAAATGACAGAGAGAGAGAGAAGTATATATGTTTGGCCGACGTGCAAATTTTCATTCGAGCGTAAACAGGGAGTTCGCGGACGATCCCTGAACGTGGAGTGAGTTGCGAATCTCTCCCTCTCCTTTTTTTTATGTGTATGTGTCTGTGTGTGCGTTTTCATGTACGTCCAGAGCTCTCGCGTCGTTCCTCCCTCGAAGCGGAAAAGCTCCGACGCGACGCCCCACATATACACACGTACGCCCGTACATATTTGCCGACAAAAATAAATATAGTACGCGTATACTACCCTATACACGTATACGTACCCTTATATATAAATATACACACGTGCCATAGAGCGAACAAAGCTCTATCCCGCAATCACGTTATCAACGAGCGCTGGTCTAGAGAACGAACGAGAGTTTGTCGAAAAAGCTCGCAATGTCGGCAGAGAGAGCGCGCTAGTGGGGTGCGTGGTGGAGGGTAGGGGGTGTAGTACAGACGGGTGTAGATGTATCGAGAGTACGCACGTGCGTATACTCGTAATTGGCAAAGAGGCGGAAAGGTAGCGTGAGAGCAGCGTTAGGGGCGGTGGCGAGGGTGTGGGGGAGGGCGAGAGAGTTGATGATGGCCGAGAGTGGGACAGGGCGAGGGGGAGGTGGAATGGCGACTGCAACAGAGAATCACAGAGGAAGATAATTTCTCTCTCGTCTCGAAAACGCGAATCGGATAAAATTCATGCATAAGTCATGCGTAACACAATTTTGTGTGTATTGCTATATACAAGAGTTGCTCCGGTGGTCGAGGTTGGCTAGTAGGGTGAGGCCGTGGGTACGGGGGTGAGGGGGGAACGGCTTGCACGGACGGTTAATGAGAACGTAACAGTTGGAGGCATGGAAATTTGTGCAAATTTTGTTGTGTAATAATCTCTCGCTCGTTTCCTCGATACGGACACAATGTCGTTACGCATATAACGCCAATTGTTTTCAATGAAAACAATTATATTCGATATCGTCGTATTCGTTACGATGAATATTTCGTTATTCGGTGTTACTTATACCCGAGGATTACGAGGTTTTTTTTTTCTCTATTTTTTTTTGTTCTCGCGCGAATCGTTTAAATCGTATCGTTACGTTGGGGAAGAATAAAAAAAAGACGAATATAAATAGGGTAACGAGCGAACAACGGGGTACGTTTTGTTTTCTGTTTTTGTAGTCGTGTTTTAAGGATTGTTCGATCTGTGATAAATGTACGAGGGATTTTATTAGGGGCGATAGACACGGTGTAAGTGTATTTTTGGAAGGGTGCCGGCGGGTGCCTTTTAGGGGTTGGTGAGAAAACAGAAATGGGGTCTCTCGTTGCGGAGGACTAGGTGAATCGGTGATAGGACTGCGTAACGATGAGAGAGGGGGAGCAGAAAACGTTTTACGGTCGTGTCTCGAGGGATTGGTCGCTCGCTTGCTCGTATTATCGCCCAAGTGCCGAGGGGTAAATACACAGGTGTTCAACTGGTTTGTTTTTTCTCATCCCCATCGCGAGGTTTTATTCTTTTTTTTCGATAATATCGACGACCAATAAATTGTCCACGGAAACGAAAAATCAACAAAACGAACCTAACGACGGTGTTTCGATTTTTTAAATTTAATTTTTTTGTTTTGTTTTTATTTAATTTTTTTAAATTCTATTTATTATCGAGATGCCAAACGAGCGCTACTCTCTTACGTCTCGCACTCGAAATACTCGCGTTCATTTAATTCAACGCGGTTTTCAATTAATCCCGTTAGCGAAACGGCCTCTCTACGTATATTTGGTCCGATCAAGTGTTTCAACAGATTGGCAAATTCTCCTCGATTACAATCGACAATTTACACACCCTATAAAATCCCCCCTTCCAATCTCCGATTTCATTTTCATTTCGCGTACCTACATTATATTCAATAATATATAATTAATATCCCGTATCAATCGACTCGCTCTATGGAATTTTGTGATTTTACGCACTATTTGCACAATGAAGATTTATAATGCGAAGCCAATTACACGTAACACGGTTTGTTCATTCCGACCTGCGATTCATCCGAGTTTCTCTCTCTCTCTTTCTCTTTCTATCGCTCGTCTCTTTCATTTCGCTCTGGCGAAATACACGTAGGTAACGAAGTTCGAACGAAACCCTCGAATTCTCGAAAGATTCTAGATTGCGTTGTCGAGCAATAAAAAATATCAATTTTATCATATGGACAAAATAAATAAATTAACAATGGTAAAACGGTGTCTGGTAGTTTCTCGTCGATTATAAATATTAAGATCGATTATATATATATTTACGTTATAATTTTTTTTTTCATTATCAACAAGTTTCTTGATCTCGATCAAACTCGCTTCCCATACTCGCGCGTTGACTCGATGATTTTTCGTATTGGCGCTCGTCGATAAACTTCGATTTTATTTACACTCCCACTCGTCTCTTATCGTTTGCACATACATATATGTATTATTATTATATTTTATCTCTAAGATACAACAACGATCGAGTTCGAGCGAACGCGTTTCGACACATTGTGCGTTCCATTTGCACCGTTATTGATTCAGTTTTTGCCCCCCTCCCGCCCCTTCGCTCCTCGAAAAAAAAACATAAATTAATACACGCGAACAAATAATACCAACACTCTCGAATTTATTTGCTCGTTCGCGTTAGAAAAACAGTTACTCGACGGCTAACTTACGTACGTTTACGTAATCGTACGTAAGTTCGCCCTTGAATACCTACCCTATACAAAATGATTAATTTGGCGATAAAATTTTTTTTTTTCGTCAAACAAATAAGCTTACGTTTCGAATCCTTTTTTTTTAAATTCGAATTTAACGATACATACATATATTTTTAAATTTCTGTTGATCTCTTCTCGTACTCGAAGATATAGGAGCCCTTTTTGACAAAATCACGACTTAGGTATTTTTTGGTCGCGTAAGGTCGAGAGGTTTGTTTGTCGTGAGTCTGATAAAGCATACGCGGGCGTCTCGATGGATCTTCCTCTCATCGTCCGTCTCCATTTATTTGTTTACGTTCTTTTCTTTTTTCTCAATTTTTTTTTACGTCTTTCCTCTTTTCTTCCTCTCTCACTTGGAGCTGGCAAGAGGCTCGTGGACCTCTCGATCGCGCCTAAATATTTCGGCACATAGAAAATATAACTCCGTCCACCCCATTCATTTTTTTTTGTCATCGACGCCTGCTCTCGTCGCTCGTTATAAACGGCGTGAGCGTTTTCTTCGTCGAGTTGACACAAGGATCAGACATACGGGAAGATATATACATCTTCTATATATCTTCTATATATATATATATATATGTATCATCGAATCGTCGACGTTTGTGTTTACGTACAAGCTGTACAAATATTATTTTCGTCACGTGTACAAACAGTCGATCGATCACGATGTGTAAAAAAGAAGAGAAGTAAAAAAAAACGGAAAGAAAAACTTCGAAGGGGGCGTCCGACCGAAGTTTCACGTCGCGCGGTGTCCTCGCGTTCTTCTTCTTCTTCTTCTTCTTCTTGGATGTGCGGGTGGCGCCCTCCCTCGGTCTGCCCTCTTGCGTCTTCGCTAATAACAGCGACGCTCGAGAAATATTTTATACGCTACAATTACGAAAATATATTATCGAATAATATTACAACGTCACGTACGTAAAACATATATACTTACTACTACCCGCGATAAATACAATATTTTTGACATCGATAAATTTCATCGAAAACACACATTTCGTTACGCACGTACCTATATATTCACACCTTTTTTTCATCCTCGATACGACGAAAATTTACGGACTGAAAATAATCTCTTTTTCGTTTAAACACTCGACGAGAAATATATTTCGAGATTACGCTCGTAACGAAAGAAAGAAAGAAAGAACGAATATCAAGAAAGGAAGAACGAAAGAAAAAAAAGTAACTACGGAGAAAGAAAGAAAGAAAGAAAGAATATCATTCGCGATGTCTCGCGCGTGGGTTGAAAAAACCGGGTGGCGGTTAAAGCAGAAAAATTCAAGCCGCGCGCGAGACACGCTAATGTACGGGAAAAACGTAGAAGAGAGAGAGAGAGAACGTGATAAAAGGGAGAGAAAATATATCTTTCAATTTTCGAGAGTAGAAATCACGCGAGGAGTAATATCGCGCGAGCTACCCCCTCCTCGCCCCTCTCGCGTTCGATCTCACCGTTCGAGTCGTAAATCAAAATTGGGTTTTGCGCGGGCCTCGTCCCGCGCCATATTCGTCGTTCGTGTTCTTTCTCTCTCGTCGGAAACGAAAACGGACACTGGGAGTCAGAGAGAAAAATAGGAGGAGAAAATAAAGAAACAAAAACGAATGAAAGAGAAGAAAGACAAAAAAATGGGTCGTTTTACGATTCTTGGGAGTGAGCGACGGAGTGCGCGATTGCCTTCTTCGCTTCGACCCCCCCCCCCCCCCCCCCCCCCCCCCCACTCGGGGGAACCGGAGAACGGTTGAAATATATATACGCGACCAAGTCGCTCGATGTGTGTCGCGGGGGAAGATGCGCCCCCCCCCAAGGCCCGTTCGCAATCGCGTACGGGTGGATAATCGCGTTTGGCATGGTTCCAGGCTCCACCGTTGAGGGGAAGCGACGGTGATGACGGAGGAAGGGGGGGGAGGGGGACGTTGGGAAGAAATCTGTTGCCAACCAGCCGATAAGACTGTTTAGAGATTCTCCCGACACTCCGTCTCGTCCTTTGCAAAAAACGCAAACGACGAAGATATCTTCTCCTCCTGCTCCTCCTCCGCCTTCTCTCGTGTAATATTTATCTTCCGGTGATAAAAGCAAATGAAAAACAAAACAAAAAACGAAAGTTTGAGCATCGAACCTCTTAGCGTGAAAATAATCGATAATAATTATGTATTTCGAAAGATTTCCTCGATTTTGTGAAGTTGGTTGGATGAAATTTGAAAAATAACGTCGTTAAATTTATTCGCAACGAGAGAAAATTTTGACAGGGTCGTTAGTTCGAAGAAAGAAGTTCAAAAGTCGGAGTACGTGGGTGAGAGGGTGAGAGTGATGGGAGGTAGGGAAGGGACGTTCATTTGAGTTTTTGCGCAGCTGCCAAACTGAACGACTTTTGGAAAGTGGCCAGACAAAATGTAGCCAGCACTAGATTTTCTTTCTCTCTCTCGATAGATACGTTTTCGTTTTTTGCCTCGAGTCCTGATCGAACGGCACAGCCCGTTATAAACCTTCGACATTTCGTACATAGATGATACGATAGCCACTGGCAAAATTGGAAATATCGAGGGGAAACCTCTTTCCTATTATCTCGCGCACACGTCGCTCGAATATTCGATAATTGGCGAGTTTAATTAGTCCCTAATTAGCGCCGTTCGAAACTACACTGTTTGGAATTTTTTTACCTCTTTATTATTCTCTTTTAACGTTTGCTTTTCGTTCCTTCGATAATTGATTCGAACGAGACTTTTCGATAACGGAGAAAAAAAAAGAAGTATTTTCCTCGGAGGAAAATTATACTCCCGTCGCGTCGAGCTCAATTTTGTAGCGTAGCACGGTTATTATAGAGACGTAGACTCTTGTATAATCACAACGCGTGGACGTAGTGTGGGAACGAGCGAGAGACGAAGTAAAATAGCCGTTACCGACGTTACAAAGTAATGGCGTAATAATAGACGCGGGTATAAGCAGATTTGACGAACGTGTCCGTCAAAGGAAAACGAGGAATAGAGAAAGAGAGAAAGAGATTTGTGACAAGCGAAAGTTTCCACGGTGATGCTCGTTCGATATCTCTCTCGCTCGAAAAATTATCCGGATAATGCCAGGACGTTGTTAAGTCTCGTTCCTCCCACAAAACCGTGAATCGCAAGAAACGAAGGAGATGTATCTTGATTTTTCGTCTCGACACCATCCGCCTGCTGCTCTTCTTCTCTATATTTGTATTTTCTACTTTTTTCGTGCCCCCCATCATCCATTCGTTTCTCTGATGATCTCTTTTCAATCTTCTCTCGCTCTCTCTCACACACAGAGACAGAGACTTGTAAGAATAACCGAGAGAAGAGGCTTGGTGGGTGTTTTCTTTTTTTCTTCCACGAAGATGGAAGCCCAGGAGCTGAAAGAGAGGGAAAGAATCGAGATTCTTCACTCGAACGTGTATTAGTGAAGTTCACGTGGCTGGGCATCGTCGACGATGATCAGGGGTGAGGCAAGAGAGAGAGTGGAAATTGGATGAAGAGGGTCGAAGGATGACGAGGATGGAAAAATGGAGGCCAACGGTTGCATTGTTAGACAGTTATAGGTATATACACATCGCCCACATTTTTCGTGGAAGATCTAACAATGAAACTCATTCGTACGTGGGAGGAAGAAGAGTGAGTATGAGAACGGTGAGAGTGGGAGAGAAAGAGAGAGAGAGAGAAAGAGGTAGAAAAAGGAAATTAGACATAGAGTTCAGGACCTGCTACGAGACCTCTGGTGTACCATTGTCGGAACTATACGACCGGTTTTTCACGCTAGGAGTAAAGTAGTCTGCGGGAACTTCTACCCGAGGGAAAGAGAGAGAGAGAGGCTGCGAACCTCAACAGCTTTACATTTTCTATATCCAACACAGTCTCCCAAACTGCAAGTCCCTTTGGTTTTTTATCTTTCTCTTTCTCTCCGAACGTTGGACCTTTCTCATTTTTCAAAAGCCTTCTCCCGATGGCTTCTATTATACAAAGTGGGGTTCTTGGTCCTCGTAAAATGGTCATCGAAGAACGACCGAGGACGAAAGACAGGGAGTGAAGTTGCCTCTCTTCGCATTCCCATCCCGTTTCGTTCGAAAATCCCTCCAAAAAAAAACTAAAATCCGATTAGTACACTTAAAATTTAAGATTCCGTCAAAACTTAGAAAACAAAAATGACTAAAATTTTGTTATTCAGAATCGTTCGAAAAATGAATCGACGGCGCGAGAACGAATTAACCAATAAACAAAAAAAGAAAAGAAATCGAGGAAAGATCGATGGAATTCGGTTTTTATGATCCACTTAGTTTATTCGTAACCGAGTCTCTTTCGAGGCGCTTGCGCACGTGTAAAATCAAACATCGAGCATACATAGAAAACGTAACGATGCCGCATCAGCGTCTACGTGTGTATATATGCACAGTCCGTACGTTTGAACGTGTTCTTGTAATTCCCCCCCCCCCCCCCCCCCCCCCAACTGTCGTCATATGGGCATACACTTATATATATATATATATATGTGTGTAATGTATACAACCACACTACTACACAGGGGGAGCGGTACGTTCGCAATAATGAGGAGTTTGCACAGGCCGGGATCCCGAGCGACGTTCTTCAAACAAAGAGAGCAAGGACAAACAAACTGAGGTGGATATAGAAGAGAAGCGAGCGACAGAGCGAGAGAGTATGTGATAGAGATAGAGAGAGATATAGATAGATAGATAGATAGATAGATAGATAGAGAGGGAGCGACAGACGGACAGAGACAGAGTTCATAGTGAGGATAGTCGGACAAATATACTCGGTCTCTCGTGGCGGTGAATCGCTCACACACAGCTATTTTACTTCGACTCTCCCTCTCTCACATTTTCCGCCCCATCTATATTTGCCATAGATCCTCGCTCTCCACGTCGTCAACCCCCCTTCCTCGCCTTTCGCCGTGAGCATCGGACCTAAAAGTATCTTCCTTTTCTTCGGGTCAACGACCAGTTTCTCAGTTCGACGAGACGGCACACACGGTCAATCGGATCGTATCATTATTTTTGATCGTTGGTACGATTTTTTTTTTCAACGGTTAATTACCCCCAAAGAAAGAAGGAGTTTTATCGTTATATTTAATAAAAATCGAATATAAATCATACGTAGGTGTTGGGTATAAGAAAACGTATCAAAATTCATAGACGCGCGAACGGAAATCAGGTCGAGTAGGTGTGAACGCGGTAGGTGGTGGGTTCGATCTATACTGAAGAAAATTAAAAAAAATACGACGCGTGTGTCTGACGTCGAACCACACCCAAAGAGAGAACGAGAGAGAGAGAGAGAGAAAGAGAGAGAGAGAGAGAGAGAGAGAGAGAGAGAGACAGAGTTCTTGTACTTATGTGTACAAAGACCATGCCCGATTGTGATTGGACTCTCTTTCCCTCCGTGCATGCGTGCCTGATCAAACACACGGGAACGTACGAAAGTACATAGGAAACCGTCCGCGTGGTGGAATATTTGCTTTGGCGGGGGTTGAGGGAGGGGGTGAACAGAGTGGTTCTCACATACGCGAAGGCTTGTGCAAACGCAAGAAGGAAGCAGGAAGACGAGAGAGAGATAGATAGATAGAGAGAGAAATATATGTATATATATATATGTATATACGAGCAAATAGATAGCTGTGGGGGATAACGCTGTGCTTTACCATCCCCCTCGCTTCGTCCTTGGTCGTCGCACGTGTATAGAATGGTCGAAGCAAACTACGACCAACTACCCTTGCTATATGTACGTACGTGTACAAGGGTACAGACGTTACCGGTGTAGCAACGGGGTAGACCCCCTTCCTACTACCCTCTCGACAAGCATCATAAGCGATATCGTGGCTAATATTTGCCGGGCTAAGCACACAAATACAATATAGTTCGGCTTATCCGTCCCCTCAGTGGTGCTCAATCCGCACGGAGAAAGAATTGTACATACAGTTAAAGTCCTCGGAAGTCGCGTCGCGACGATTTTTTTTCACTTATAAGGGTAAATAAAATCAAACTTACGAGATGACGAACGTGTCGAGTTATAGTAACATAAATTCTCGTTGTAACACGTTATGTAACGCCTATAAGCCTATACTCCCACGATTAAAGTCCTAGTTCTCATAATTCAAGCGACTTGAGAGAATCGTCTAGTCGAAAGTTTCACGAAGTAATTTCTTGATAATAGAGTTATCGCGATCGTTGTATTAGCTCGTTATTGTTTCCACGGTGCTCCCACGTAGGTAAGATAACGTCGGGGTGTATAAATTTGCTTTTAAGCATTTAAGGATATAAGGGAGATGCACATTTGGAGAGGCGTATGTCGACGTGCACACTTCGGGTTTTGCTACACGCGCATATATATACAGGTTTAGGTCGGCCCGACGCAGGTCCCAGACCAGTGCGCGGTTTGCGAACTATCTCAATTTGCTGCCGCAACCACGGCGACCACGAAACCGCGACTTCCCCCCCATCCCGTGGCCACTTCGACCTCCGTCCGATCCTCTTACTCTCTCACTCGCTCACCCTCTTTTGTCGCCATTCTCCCTCACTCTCTCTCTCTCTCTCTCTTTCTCTCTCTACGTCATATATATAAATTTTATGCACGTATATCTCCGGCTTACATCATCGCTTTCCGTCGTTTTTCTCTCTCTCTCTCTCTCTCTTTCCTTTTCTCTTATCTCCGCGACCGCATCGTCTCGTTTTAAGTATCGAAAATTGAAAGATAAAATCGATTTGCATAGAGATTTTTATTTTTTTACATCATTGTCAAAAATTAAATCGTATGAAGAAATTAATTAGATCGAACGAATTTTTATAGATTGAATAAAATAAACTTCTACGATATTATTTTTCACGACTCTCTCTCTGCTCGATAGTAACGAATAGGATAAATTTGTCCACCGTTGCAAAATTTACCTCCTCCCCTCTCATTGTCGTTTTATCGCTCTTTATTGTCGAGAATCACTCGGGGTAATCTTGCCCTCCTATAAATACAATATTGTTGCGTCTATAACGAGATTGAGTATAGCTACATGCTATACCGAGAAGTGTATAATTAAATCGGGAATGAGAGAGATAAGAAATTTGCGATGTTAATGAACGTAATAATAAATTCAAGATAAGACAGAGACAGAGAAATACCCCGAGCTATGTATATATATATATACATATATATATATATATAAATAGCAAAAAGAAATTTATACTTATGGTATGCACTGCTATATATTCCATGCACACGCTTCGTCTCGAACAACACGAGAGACGAGTCATGAAGAGAAAATATATATATACATATATATATGTACATATATTAGTCGTGGTGGATCAGATAACTCGCTACTAGCCCCGGAGCTCTTTTCAGCATAAATAAATAAATATATATATATATATGTATATATAGTATATATGCATACGCAGTCGCAGTAGCTGGATTAGAAGTGCAGCCACGGCGTTTCACACGTTCGTGCTAACGCTCTAAGTAACTTCGTGCCCTCTGTATACACCGTATATACTAAACGTGATACCGTCGTCTCTCCCAGGTATACCGGTGTTACGCGCTGCGTGCGCGCCCCGTTCGTGCCAGGAATGCTAGAGAGCAGGTAGAGAGAATCCGTACCGTCCTATCGTTCTCGCTCTTTTTTTTTTTTTCTAAGAAATTTCATTCCTTCTTTTCTTTTTCCTATTCTCTTTTTTTCAAAATGGTCTACCGGACGTTGTCAAGAATTTTTATGAATTGCTCGGTAAAAAAATAAACAAAGCTCCAATTTTGTATAAAATATCGAATTAAAATCGGGACTATAATATAATTTGTCGTGAAAAAATTATACTTTTTTTATTTTCGTGCAGATTTTGCTCACAAACGTGATAATAAAATAGCGCGGTTTTATCATTGTCCATAGGCAAAAGGGACGAAGCTTCGAAAAATGTGTGAGAGATTTAAAAAAAAAAATAGAAAAAAATTGCATTTTCGTCGATCGATTTTTTTCTACGGATAACGTTGTAAAGAAAATAGCGCGAGGAAGATAGGGAGATGCATTATGGCCACGTGAGGTGTGAAATGGAGTAGCCGGTGTAACTCGAAGCAATGATGGACCCTGGTCGGTCGACTACCGGTATCGTCCGACACGCGGTCCAGAGAGCTCATAGTTTCGGTTGTAGCATGTAATCCTCGCGGACACCGCAAACATGTAATTAACACTTGCTCGCCCCGTCTCTCTCTATCTCTCTCTCTCGCTCCCTCTCACACCCTGTCTGGGCTCCCTCGCGTCTATATCTACACACATGTATATATATATAGTATTCCTGTCGCTATTGCTTCAACGTCCGAGGGTGTCCGATGCCCGTGGGCTGTGCTTCACGTTCATGCACCGGCGTCAGAGTTTCGGAGATCAGCGAGTCGACTATACGTTGCGTTCTCGTACATATAAACGAATATATATATATGTATATATATGTATATATATAGATATATATATATATATGTATGGCAGATAGCTTGTCTCTCAGCATGTGCGGAACTTGTCCCGATGCGTGAACGGAATACGTAATAAACGTTGTGTTTCACTCGCCATTGGACATTAGCCATATATACTAACACGTATGTATATATAGATATATATATATATATTAAAATGAAGAAAGAATAAAAAGGAAAAAGAAGTGCCGAAGGAAGGAGAAAGATTTTACGAGCGTACGTTTTTTTTTCAAGCACAGTACCCGTAGCGATACGATCGTTGCTTCCTCTTTTTTGTTTGTTTTGTTTCTCAACATTTATTCGCTCAATTTGATCATTTCTGTCATTTTATCTTCGTCTTTTTCTTTTTTTTTTTTGTATTTTGAATTGCATACAAAATTCTTCGTGTAGTTTTCGTTGCTCTCGTGTACTCGTGCCGTTATTCATACACAGAATTTTGTTCTTTTTTTCACGCTTTATATACTTATATATGGTACGGTTGCATCTTGTAAAATATTCAGCACTCGTCGTTTCGTTCCTTTTTCGTCTCCTTCGTGTCTTCTTTTTTCTTTCGTATTTTATTTTTTTTTTTAATTTTATTTCTTTACCTCGCCGATATGCCACGCTCGGGAGAGTTGCAGCTGTGCGGTGTATCGAGTTAATCATCGAACTTCTTCTCCGCCGGTCGCGAATAATAATATACTTATTATCGTATATATATATGTGTGTGTGTGTGTGTAAAATAAAACGGGTACGAAACAGCGGTATATAAAATTTACGAGTTTCACCGCTTCGCGAAGTGATGAGATCTCTCTCGGGTCGTTGCAACGTATACGAAATGGAGAGAGAGAGAAAGAGAGAAAGTGAGAGAGAGAGAGAGAGAGAGAGATGCACTCGCAGCGGTGATCGCATTTACGTGCACTCGCTTGATTCTTATCGCCTTGGAATAATTATGCTTAAAAAGAAGAAGAAGAAAAAAAACAGATACACACACACTCAGACGTTTTTTTGCGTAAATTATGACATACAGCGTTTTATGATATATTAGCGCATATGCGATGCGAATGTGAGAATGATACGTTGGATCGTTAGAGGGTCGCATCGATAAATCGAAAGATCGTTGCTCTCTCTCGGGCGAATTTTGCGCCCGTGACCGTAATTATTCGTTCGTGGAGATTTTCGTTCTCTCGGAGACTGCAAAGCGACCGCGTAAATGCGCTCGCTCGCATTCCTCGGACATTTAATTGGGCAAAATGAGAGCGTTTCGGGAACGGGATGGGAGAGAGAGAGACAAAAATGTTTTCACCGGATACGAGCACGGCCCGCAGTGGAAACGCATCTGTGTCTCCGGGCATCTCTGGAATCTCGTACATGGAAACTCGTCACGTCCTTGTCCTCTGTGTATGTGTGTCCGTGTTTTTTTTTATCGTTTGCAACCCTGAAATTGCATTCTACCCGCGGTGCACCTTTCTTCGGCGTCGTGCCTTTAATTAATTTATTGCGAAACGTTTTTGTCACCGCATTCGTGCGCGAGAATACAATTTCACGATTCGATGATGACGAGTATGATAATAATAATGATAATAACGATTACGATTATTATAGTAATAAAAAGTATTATTTTCTGTTTGTTTCAAGGGCCCGCCACAACCGGGCCAGCCTTTCAAATTCACAGTCGGCGAGTCGTGTGATAGGATAAAGGAGGAATTCAATTTTCTACAGGCTCAATATCATAAGTGAGTATTCGTTTGATATTAAAATTATACGATCGTGTGGGTACCTACCTACTCGATTTTTTCGATATAAAATTCTATTCTCGTTTTTATTTGTAATAAAACGAGTGGTGCATGTTCGACGATCATTAAGGAAATATATCACTTCCCGTTCATTATTTCATCCCCTTTTTATGCGATTCGTAGTCGATTTGATACAAATACCCGAGTTTAAAGTTAATCAAGCTGCTTAGCGTTTCATCGCGGATGGATAAGGAATTGATCGGGCGTGCTTGATTCGGCTAGCTGGATTTCAGAAGAATCGGATTTTCTGGCGTTTTTAGAATACTATAATTAAATGTAAATTCGTCAAGCATAAGGCGAGTTAGGGAAATTTGAAATTCTGCGATTTTTACGATTATGAGAATCGCGAAATGGTGGAAAAAATCTTAAAAAAAGTTTTTTTTTATCACTTAACGATTATAATCGTTTGAATTGAAGGTCGACAAAGTGAATATTTTTGTAAATTGTAATATATCGAGATTATAATGGTGATATTCTTATTACTCGACAAATTTCCGATTCCGTAACCCCCAATTGAAGCCTTTTTGGACGAAATTTTTTTAACCCTGGCCAGGTGCCGATAATCGATATTCGCGATTTACTTTCCCGACTTTGAGGGGTCCGGAAGTAGCAAAAATTTTTTTTTTCCCCAAAAATACTTCGTAGTCTCAGTTTTTAATCGAAAATTTCCCGTATAATACGAATATGATAATTTAAAGGAGTTTGCACAAGAAATTTCCAATTCCCTAAATTTTCACCCTTTTTTTCAGGAAAAGTCCGGTGAATCGACTATCGGCTTTTCGCAATATTTGCATACAATTTTTTAATGATATTCCACCGATGTTTAAACCCGCCCCGTTTTTTTCCCTCTATGAACACCTTTTCCCTCTTTCACTCATATTTAAAAGAATTTTTTTTTCACTTCTTACATTCGCTCGCTTATTATTTTCTACTCGCTCTCTGGCGTATCTTCGCCGTTAAAACTGCTACACACACACACACACACACACATATAAATATATACAGTCCGTGTGCGAATGTATCGAAGTTGCAACGCGCCGCGGGAACTCGGGCAGCTGACGCGTGCACGCGAGGCCGTATTCATAAGTGATTTATGATAGCGTGGATTCGCGAAGCCAAAGCGCTCGGGTTCTTTTCTCTCTTTCTATACAGGTATATACTCTATGTACACTCTCTTGAAAAGAGAACGGTAACGAAATATAATAACGCTATGGGTGCATCTCAGCAAGGTGGAGGGAAAGAGAGAGAAAACGAGACCGCGCGTTGGACGATGCAACATTGAAGAATACGTATGGAAGCCCCTTCGTTGCTTCTCGCATCTGCGGTTGATTCCAACGCTCCGTTGGTGCTCGGGCAGTCTGCCCGAGAGACTTGGAGGTTCTCGAGACCAAACCACCCGTACTTCCTATATACCGGTTGAATATTTCAGGCCGACCACACGACGTTACACGCTGAAAACTTTGTCCTCCCTCGCCGCGTCTATGTCTCCTCTTCTTCGTATTATAACGCTAGTTTTTTATATATATATATATACACGAGTGTATATATATAATGTCACTTCCTTCTTTACTCTTCCGTTCATTCCGTCGTCGCCGCCTACGTAAACTCTCGTTGTGTGTTTCTATACCGTCGCTTACGGAAAGTTTATCGTGCTCGAAAAAGCGCTAAGATTATTCTCGATGGGAACGTAAAGAGCGACGAGGGTGGCGAGGAGATGGGGAAACGCGAGCAGGCAGACAGACATGGGCCGACCGGTAAAGCTGAGGATCGATATGGAAATTATATATGGAAAATTGTCTCGACGATCGCGAGCCAACGATCAACGAACGATCGACCATAATGGGCAAACAACGGGGAAACTACGCACGTTTTTTTCTTTGTTTTTTTTTTTAAATGAAATATTTACAAAAATATTTCTATTCTCGACGATCGATCGAACAACTCGAGACTGATTTTATATGCAAAATTAACGTTAATTAATAACGTCGCGTTGAATCATTCATACGCGACGATTTATATTTCACCGTACGGTCGGTTAATGAAAAATTCAATTTTTTTATTTTCGCAGTATGAAACTCGAGTGCGAGAAGCTGGCGACCGAGAAAATCGAGATCCAGCGACACTACGTTATGGTGAGTGATGAAAATTTTACAAACGTTTAATAATTTTAATTCACGAGTTATTTATCGTCGTTATTATTCGACGATGTTCAACGATTATTGGCTATCGACGATTAACGACGGGCAAACATCGACGTTAATTTACGAATTGAAAAATTATACGAGATGTACATTATTTTTATTAGCGAACGATGATTTTCCGTGTATCGTTCACTTCCACGAATCTACTAAATTATAATATGCCACGTGCAAGCTCCTCGAATATTACATCTCGAGCCATATCCCCTATATCCCCATTAGGATGTACCAGGGACCGCATATACGTATGTACTTGGTAACAAGCAAGCTATACACAACTCTATCTCTCTCTCTCTCTATATATATATATACATACATACATACATACGTACATACATATATATATGTATATATATATGGGTGTGTGTGTGTCTGTATGTATGCGAATAGATAGATATAGTTATCAAGAGAGAGAGGGAGAGAGATACGTGCCGAGAACCTGGTAACACGGGGAGTTAAACCAGTATCGGAATTGTGTAGAGGCTTGCAACTACCGCTGTTTGCCTTCGCACGTACAACCCTGTTTCTCCCATTTCCTATATCTCCCTGGCTCCTTGCTATCCTACGCCCACGACCCTCCGCCACCACTACTACCAGGATTATTCGTGTTGTACTCTGGCAGTTGCAATCTACCCATCCAGTTCCTCCTTTGTCTCTGTTTCCTTTTATTCACCGTCCTTCTCTATCTCGCAGACACACTGAGGCAGTTGTCTTGGTCGTAGCTGATGCTTCTGCTTACAAACTCCTCTCTCTCTCTCTCTCTCTCTCTCTCTCTCTCTCTCTCTCTCTCTCATCTACTGAAACTTTGTCCCTCTCTCTCTATCTATCTACTTCTCTTGGTGTTTCTCTCTGTTTCTCTCGCTCATCTATCGCCCAATCTCATCCTAGATGTTATATATCCCCTCTCCTCCGTTGCCAAGCCTAATCGGGCTTACCCGACCATTAAACCGTGCAACGACTTCTTAGCATTAATTGCATACTCGCTCTCTCCTCTGGTTTGCGATTGACTCGAGGCATCTCTTCGATCTCTCTCTCTCTCTCTCCCTCGTTCTCTTCGGCACTCCTCGGTTGCTAACCCGAGTATTCTGCTCTCTGACATCTCTTCTATGTATATATATATACGTATCTCTTATATACACAGCAGAAACTGCCAGTAGTAGCATAAATGTACATTGGGTGTACACAAACTCTTCACACCTTCGGGCTCTGTTCTTTGGTATACCTTGCTGGACTTGTGCCTCTGTCTACTACCTGGTTTAACATTCGTGCATATATATATATATATATATATATATATATATATATATATATATATATATACGTATATAATAAATATATATATTACCCACGACATCTGTCTCTGCGGTTCCCATGATGATGCGATGCGCAAACGTACTGTAGAATCGCACTTCGCGGGCTCTCGCGCGTCTTTTTTACCATACCAGCATACACTTAATACCCGTACCGTTGATTTGTTCACGGTACAAACTGCATATTCATTGAAAACGTACATATAACATACCAACGTTATTCATAGTCCGGAGAATCTCTAATTGCAATGCCAATTACAACAGACAAAATAAAATAAAAAAAGAACCTCGTTTCGTACGAACGTGATGAAATATTGTATTTTATTTATTCGTTATTCGGAGGAAAAAATTCTTGCATATAAAAATATCGTTAGGTGGCTAATAAAAATGGACTCGATGTTTGTTTAATCGCTTAGGACGCGGATAAATCACACGTTTCACGCGATAAATTAAATTAACGAGTTTGCAAGAGAGAGAGGGAGAGCCAGCGTTCGTTTGAATCTGGACCAAGCGAATTTCGGGATTAACATTCGAATTGGGAAATCTCGAAATGTGGCGCCGGGTCAATAATATCGATATCCGTAGAAACTATGATACTCGCGTAATTATTAGACGCCTATGTATATTTATATTTATGTAAACACGATAGAAACACGATTGGCGAATATAGGATTGTGAAGCGACGATGCGTACCCCGTGTGTATTTTACGTGCGTATTTCGCTTGGGAAAGGGGCAAATATATAAACAATAAATGTTTACTGTGAAACGAAGCAACGAGTGGTAGTAGGGGCGAGGAGGGGTAGATGATCGAACGATGCATTGCCCGTGACGTCAATCAACACGCGTATGGATAAATACCCGTTATTACTCGAACGTTCTTTCGCACACATACGATACTAGCAATGGAAATATTGAAAACCAAATTGCGTGCAATTTGCAACCGCCGCGTTACTTTCTCTCTTACTACTCGAAACAATTCTAATATTGATTTTATTGATTTTCTTCGTTTTCTTGATTACCTCAATGATTCGTAGGTAAATATGCAATTTACATTCAATAATTGGCCAATGGGATTTAAACAAATATGACTGGCGTTTGATCGCTGTACGTATCTACACTTTAGAAATCGGTACAAATTAGGAAATTACGGGCTATGCGACTTTGTCAATATTGAAATAAAACGAAAATATAGTTCTCGATTAATTTTATCGGCGCGCTAGTTGTTTCGTTTTATTTTTTATTATCTTCTGGTACATAATCAATGGTCCTGTATAATGAAAGTACTCGAACGCACGTGACAATTTGCTCCTTAAATCCTAATTTATTTCGCTTATTCGTATAGTTTCGCGCTCTCTAAGTCCGAGTGTGCGCAATGGCTAGACCCTCGTACAAAATATTCCAACGTTCGTTAACCGTTTTTTTTTAAAATAATGATCAATAATTAACGAACTAAAAAATATTTCGTATTTTTCGAAAAAAATGTGTCGATACGTTTGTCTCCATGCTTATTCTTTCTCCAACAATTTGTCACAAAAACAACAATTTAAACAATTGCTATTACAAAAAGAAAATTTTGTCTTCTTTCACTTCTTTTTTCTAAAATTGATCCAAACATGTGAGAGTTTCGCCTTTTTCTTCTTGTATCACTCGGTTTTCTACACACGCACCTGCATACTCGAACTACAACGCACCGTTCTCTCTGGCACGTCGTCAATATCTCTCCGGAGGCCGCGGGATATTGCCATGTTTGCACGGCACATTCTCCCCCTCCCTCTCACTCTTTCGCCCCCCTCTCTTTCTTCTTCTTCTTCTCCTCCTCGTCGCAAACCCGCGGCTTCTTTGCTTCGCGTATAGACTTAATTGGCGCGGCGGCGACTAGTTTAAACACGATTAATCAAGCCGCCACAAGCCAAGAAGGGTATAGAGAAGGGAGCGAGAGAACGTACGTGAGTGAGAGAGAGAGAGAGAGGGCGAGTGAGTTGGTGCACCGCCGGGAAGGAAGTCGTCGTCGTGTTCCCCCCTCCGGTGATTTATCGGTAAGCGCGAGCCACGAGCTCATTCCCTTTATGTATATACTGTACATAAACACGTTATATACATAGTAGAGGGCTTGTACATAGGCGGTATATAGGTGCTTCTTAAATCGCCCGATGTTCCCGACCACTCGAGCGAGATAGAAAGCGATCTTTCTCGTGTTTATTACTATACATATATTTAAGAACGCTTTACCTACTTACACGCTTTGACACAGCCACCCGGGTACTAATGAACATGTGTTAATAAACGTCCGGTGACTCTGCGCGGACTCCCGTTGAGAAGCTTAATTTATATCGGCGACTAAATATATTTATAGATGATACGATACGTATACGTATTTATATATATGTACATATATGTATATCACACGTTACACTCGTTGGGATGTATATTTATAAAACGAGTTCGTCACACGAGGTTACAACGATTTCAGCGCATATTTTATCACAACCCTCGTATCAGCGACAATTTGATCTATTCGATTTCGTAAAACAAACCTCTCGCCTACGTTCGACGATAATTAATCGTCGATCGTGATTTTCATTCGAATATGCAGTTTGGTTGCATTTTGTTTTTTTTTTCTTCTTTTTTTTTTTTTATAAGTCGTATTTTATCACGTTGTCATTCACGGCCTTATCAGAAAATTTTTATATTTTCGTTAAAAATACAAAAAAAAAGAAAAAGAAATAAAAGCTCGAATCGATCGATCGATTCTGGCGTTGATTAATGTGTTTTTCGTACGTCGCAACGAAATATTTGCTCTCGATGTTAAATTATATTTCTACTCGCTCGCGATTAATAATCACGTGTACATTGCTCTTTCGTAAACCATCGTCCAATCGTTCAATCACACGTTTATTTTCCCTCCATTGTTTCATAATTACAAACTGTTCGATTTTCCTGAAATTGTTGGCACGCGAAAATTTGCACGTATCGCTGTTGAAAATATCATTCGACAAGTATCGATTAATATTCGTAAACTCCATTAGATCAATGCGAATAGGATCCGGAGTAAGGGGTGGATGGGGTATATGCCTTTAACGTTTTCATATTATTCGTTTATGCGCACGTATAATTACATCTAACGATCAAAAATAAACAATATATGTTTCATATTTTCGATAAATATACGTGATACGCGTATATCGATGTACATACATATATATATATATATATATATATATATATATATATATATATATATACATGTATGACTGTATGGATATTCACAGTAACAAACATCTAGCGTTTAATTGCGGTAAGCCGCTAGTATTAGCGCTCGATTAATTAACGTGCTAGTGGCCACTTCGTGCCCGGTATACATACACCTCCATACATACGTGTATATATATACACATGTAGTTATATGTCTATATATGTGATTCGATGGAAGTATGCGCAATGGAAAGGGAAAGAGGTGCGATGTAGCTCGGACTCTCCGCATCGGGAAATCGAATTCATTAACGCTCACACGTTCGAATTGCCCATTTATATATCCCTGCACACGTTTTAGGTGTGTATATATAAATATATATATATATATATTTATTTATGTATGCGCGAGGTGGATTTTCCATTCTAATTGCTACTGCGCGTTGCTATTCGCCGATGCGAAGTCAACTGGGAGATTTAAAGTGGAAAAGTAGAAGATTGAATGTGAGTGAATTCCGGGGAAGAAAAAAAAAAGAAGAAAAAATTCAAGCTTATTTCCTAGCCAGAGGAGCTCTCGGCAATTGCGTTTGAATTTTATTTATAACGTAGACCTTGCGGTGTATGTGTGTGTGTGTGTGTGTGTGTATGCCACTAGAGGCGCAAGGGAGAAACCGCAGTGGATTTTATAACAACCTTCGTATATTTCCTCTCACACTCGCACCACCCCTGCCCCCTCCCCCTCTTCCTTCCTTGAAATTTTCTCTATCCCACACGCTATGTTCTATGTATTTAAATATATATATATATATATATATATATATATATATATATATAGCTCAAGTAACTCACTTACGGTGCAATTAATTCGCTCGGCGTAATTACTGGGCTAATGGCCCGTAAAATTAAGAACCTGTGAGCCGAGCTCGTGAACCTCTCTCTCTCTCTCTCTCTCTCCCTCTCCCTCTCTGTTACACGTTCGTGTATACATAATATATATAAGTATACACATACTTGTTTATAATACATAGCTCGTATCCAGTACACTCTATCCTATTCCTAGCGTGGATCTTGCATCACTTCTTTCCACTTTTTTTGGTCCCTCGTATTTTCATGCATATACGTGTAACGATAAATTTTTTTTTCTCCGTCTCTCTCTCTCTCTCTCTCTCTCTCTCTCTCTCTCTCGTTACAAACGTTTCACCTTCCTTTAAGGTGATTTTTTTTATTCGTCCGTTTTTTTTTCTTACATTTGTACCTCCCTCGCGTCCTGATTACAATTATCGCGGCTTAACGACACTCGGTACGCTCGTCACGTTTGTTGGGAAATCGTCCCGTGGCCTCGTCGACTCCGCAATGGAAAAGACGAGGAGCGATTCGTTTCGAATTTAAAAATTATGTTTTTTTTCCCCCTTAAACATACGTATAAATATTTAAAACAATAATAATTTTATAGCCGTGCTCGATATGTAAAACGAATGATTTTTTAAATTTTTGTTCCAGTATTACGAAATGTCGTACGGCCTCAACGTGGAAATGCATAAACAGGTGAGTTAATATTTTTCAATGTACAACTCCGCTCGTATGTGTATATTTGTATATATATATATAGTTTTTTTTTACATTCGTCATTTAGCCATTAAATTCTGATACAAAACACGTAATGAAATTAGTCCCGGTAAACGCTAGCGATTTAATTATGTTTATTACGTCAAATCGATAACTTTCGATAAACTACAAGGCATCGATTATGTTTTCGCGCTTATCGATTCCGCGACGAGCGACGATTTACCCAGGGTACAGACCGTATACTAATTTTACCAGTCGCGGGTCGAACAAAATTAGCATTCGCTATTGAAAATACGTACTGTACTATAATTGATATATCGAGCGAGGGAATAATTACGACGGCGAACGAACGCCCGAGCGTATATTTATTTCTCGATGATGTCGAGTCGTAACAATTTTAATAACCGTTTTGCAATTATCACGAACAATTCGTTCGTCGACAAAGTACGACGCGAAATCAAGGAAAAACACGTATTTTTATAATATACCTTTAATTTTGTTTCCATCAAATTCATGTATTAAAAATTATCGAATCGAAGAATTTACGAGAGATAATTAATTTTTATATAATTTACGAATTTTAAGATTTTTGTTTTTTGGAATTTTTTTTTTACAATACAAAATAAAGTGTCAGGCTGGTAGAAGATTAAAAAAAAATTCGGTTAGCGAGATCGGTTAATGACGAAATGACCCGTATGTACGATTGGCTATTTAAATATAATCACCGGAGCTATTTCACGATTGCAGGTATGTACCAATCAATATTACCACGAGGCTTTTATCCACAGTCTCTCGAGACGAGTCCATCGCTCGTATTTCACACGTGTATACACACACACACACACATATATATATATATATATATATATATATATGTGTGTATATCATCGTACGTACATATTCGCTGGCATAACCTGTAATTAGCGAGGCTGCAATAATCGCTGATTGCTCGAGCGTCACGGTTACCGCCTAATGTGTATTATAATCCGTGTTAGCTACATACCGACACATACAAATAAACCAACGTGTATTTTATGTAGCTTCGTCCACGCGAGTATTAAAAAAAAAAACAATTTTAACTTTTTCTTTTTTTTTCGCGAAAAATCATTCATTCGCGTAATTACGAAGTGCGTTGTGAAAAAAGGGAAAAAAGAAATTAAAAAATTCTATTATACATCCCTCTCTCTCCTCTCCATCTGCCCTGTCTCGTTTCGTGGAAATCCGCGTAACGAGAGATTATCGAATCGAGGAAATTGGAAGCTTTGTCCACATCGATGGACTCGCTTGCTCATTTTATCCCCCATTTCTTTTTTTTTTGTTTTTTTCCTCCTCCTTCCCTTTCTCCTTTCTGTCGATAATTATTCTTTCCATTTTCATTATAACGATGGAATCGATCATGGTCGCGCAGTCGAGTGAGGACGGAATTAAAAAAAAATAAAAATAAAAAATAAAAAAATTGCGGGTAGTAAAAGGGAGAAAAAAATTCGACGTCTCTCTTTTATTACGTGTGGAGTGGCCGGGCTGGAAAAAATCCTCTCGGTTCTCATTATTCCCTCGCTCCTCTCCATCAACTGCAATGCTGCTGGCGCCCTCCGCACGCTCAATCGCCGTAAAAGCTTCCTCTCTCTCTTCTCTCTCTCTCTCTCTCTCTCTCACTCTCGACCTCTCTTCTCTTTTTGCTGTTCATTGGCCCGTGTGGAACGCTCGAATCGCGCGAGGGCTTTCGCTATCGTTGAAAATGCAATTACAGTGCGGTTCACCGAGAGAGTGGGAGAGAGAGAGAGAGAGAGAGAGAGAGAGAGCGACAGGGAGAGAAAGAGAAAGAGATGGAGGGAGAGAGAGAGAGGGTCTTCGGTAATTGCGCTTCATTATTTCATGGAAAACGAGATGATAACTCGCTTCGTGTTTCGGCGATGCCGCACAGACGCGTTTACTTTGTGATAGACGTGAGCGATATCATTAATTCTACTACTACTATTACTATTATTACGATCTAACGCTGCACTCAAAGCAGAAGCCAGACATTCGCGAACGCGTTTATCGAGCCATCAATATCGCGCCCTATATCTATTTATGTATTAAGTTTCGTAAAAGTAACAATTCGAGGGTCGATAACAACAAATAGGATCCGACTAAGGTATTCACGAGGTAGTTTGCTTCTGATGTTTTCGCAAAATTCCAATCGAACTTAAATCGATCAAACGGAAATCGAATTATGATAAATTGAATTATTGCGATTCTGACGAATCGGTGGATGGAAAAGTCTAAACGTTGTCGTTTTTTTTACGGTTATTAAATTTTTGAAAACATTAATCAAAATTTTACAATCAGGGAGATTGAAAGGTTTTTTGAAAAATATTCATTTTTTGACCTCTGATAAAAAAAAAGGTTTGTCAATGGGAATGTCATGACATTTTTTAAAATTGAATTCACTCAACCCTCATTCCACTCGCAACCCTTCAAAGTTCTCCAAAATACCATCGGGTTTTGATTACACCGTGATTTTTGATGATGATTTTTCATTTTTTTTGTTAAATCGCGTATTTTTCTCGAATATATAATTCTCGAAATTTTTCAAATATTTTCAGCACGTATAAACATAAAGTACGAAAATACATCATACAAATGTGTCCACGTACGATAATCTTGTGTGCACATAAGTGCTAGCTCGGTCTGCAATCCGCTCTGATGTAAAACGGTTTATTCTCGGAGCGCTAAGTGGGTTCGCATTCTCCTCCCTCCCCCTTTCACCCTCTCTCATTCTCATTCTCTCCCTCTCTCTCTTTCTCTCTCATTCACATTTCCGGCATCCCTTTTGCAGAGAGCCTCGGCAAAGCTCCCAGAACTCTGTACAGTTAGAGCTTGCTAATACCTTCGAGTCTCGCCCAGGCACCGGTATAGAACCGGAGAGAACAAGCGCGCGAGAACGCGGCAACGATAACGTTGTAATTACTTTTACGAGGTGAGCGCCGCTGCTCTCGCGGCTCGACGGCCGCTTTTCCTCGATTAATAACAATGGCTCCCCGACCTGCTCTTACACACCTGTAAATTAACGCCTTCACCCCCCGCGTGGATAGCAGCAATGCGCATTCCAACCTCCCGATCTCTATCGGTTTTGTTAATTTTTTTTTATTTTTCATTTTTTTTCGTGTTAATCACTCGGCTCGCGAGATTGGAAGGTAACCGGAGAAAAAAGCGCGTGTTCTATTTTATCTGAGAATGAGACGGAGCGAGAGAGAGAGGGAGAAATACGGAATTTTATTCACACGTGTGATTTTTTTTATCATCGACTAATTCTCTCGAAATTATTAATCGCACTGATTGTCGTGTTAATAATGATAATAATCATGATAATTATGCGAGGAAAAGTGATTAATAAAACGATTGATTGCTTCATTCTTAATTTATCGCTTGTGTTAATAATTTTATTACAGGTGGAAATAAATTCGTTCGCGTTTTCCGCGAAACTATGGAGTTAATTGAAACTAGAAAATATTGATGATCGAGCGATCAAATATTTCATTAGTTTCTTCATTCGAGGAAACGATATCGAAATTTAATACAACAAAAATCAAATTCTCGTTTTAATTCGCGTTCGCTTGGTAATCTATTTTCTTTTCTTTTTAATTCTTTTCGAACGCCTTAGCGCGGTTATTTAGGAATTGTCGTTTTTCGGAGTTTATGAAATCGCTTATCGCCATTTTGTACGCGTAAATGTCATTGACGAGAGTGAGAGAGAGAGAGGAAAAATGTTCTAACCCAAGCTATCGATAATTCGTGTCGTACGATATATTCGTTTGCATTGGCCCTGAATGAACGACGAAGAAATTACGTTTCTCGTTCGTTCTGTTTCTTTCTTCATTCTTTTTTGCTTCTTTTTAATAAATTTTTGCCACTTGGAACATATATAATCCATTGCATTGGAAGAAAGATAGACACAGAGAGCGAGAGAGAGAGAGAGAGAGAGAGAAAAGCAGCAAGGTTATTGCGTTCGATAAATATTAATTTCGCGATAACGTTCCTCGTCATTCAGCCACTCTCGTGCATTATTTATTCATGTCTGAACGTCGCGATAGGTATCGCACATTGTGTTCACCGATAAGAGAGTTTAACGATTTTCACAAAATTCCCTTCCTCGTTGCACACTCACTCGACGTATACGTTTTTCTCGCGTATTGATTTTTCATTATACAAATGAATTCGCGTATAATCGCGATTACTCGAATCGCGCAATGTGGAAAAGAAAAAAAAATATAGGAAATTCCTGATAACGAGTAAATTTTCTTACCACGCGATTGGAATTAATGGCTATTTGTGGCACGAGGAGAAGAGATACGAAAGCTATAAATACAATCGTTAATTATACATTCGAACTCTCGTATCTATTTTAACGAGATATTTGATTAAATTTTTCTCGAAAACGACGAGCTCGAGGCAACGCTCGAAACGTTCGACGATCTTTCGGTCTCTTCTCTCGGTCTTGATAATAATTCAAAACAAAAGCAAAAAAGAAGTTCAAAATAATAAAAAAATTGAAAAAAAAAACGTTCGCCGTTCGGTGAAACCAACTCGTGAAATTACTCGTTTCGTTCATTTTATTATTTTTTCGTCGAGTAGAAAAAAAAACGAAAAAAAAAAATGATACGACGCTATCCCGTAATAATATGGCTCTCGTGCACTCGACGTTGAACTCGTATCTCTCGCTCCGTCTCACCGTTGCATTTACTCATTAATTCAAATCGTCCAATCAGAAATCTCCGGTTCGTTGTTTTTTTTCTTCTTTTTCATTTTTTCTTTGTTTTTTTTTTCTGCACGTATAACTCGAGTAATTCTCATCCGGAACAAAGTTCATCTTCTTTTCTCTCGTTTTCTTTCTTTTCATTCCCAGCCTCCGACATCGCGCTCTCCTTTTTACACTTTTTTTCTGGTTTTCTGTTTTTTTTTGTGGTTTTTTTTTTTAAATTTTTTTTTAGAACGATTCGAGCTGATGGATTTTTTTTGTCACGTTACCTTTTCCCTTTCCCCGCTTTTCTCTATCCCGACTGCTCCGGTTCGTCGAGAAAATCGTCCCGGGCTCGCGCATTGTACGTCGCGTTTGCTCTTGACAATTAATTACGTGGCCGTGGACGACCGGTCGTTTTAATTAAAATATCCGAGCGCTTATTCAACGCTCTCGCGTTCGTTCTCTCTCTCTCTCTCTCTCTCTCGCTCTCTCTGGGTCGACACACGCCGACGACCACTTCCGGTTTCTATACATTTCACTATTCCGCAGCTGCAGCACAGTCCATGAACGATCCACCCGCTATTTCGTCCTGTTCCACATACACACAGAAGTTGCACATACACACGCACACACACACGTACCCACACACGAATTTTCCAACCCTTCCTACCGCGTACACGTAGCTTCGAATCTATTTCATCCGTGCTACGTGTATTAGTAACGCAGTTGCGCATGTTCACTAAACGAGATTCGCATTAGCACGGACAATGAACCCGAAACAAAGAGAAAAAAAGAAAGATAAAAAAAGAAGCGCGACAACAAAGCGAGAGATGTATGGAGCTCGGGACGACGAAACGAAGTAATAAAAACTAATTGTAAGTGGAACGAGGACGCGAGAGATAGGGCAAACAAAATTAATTTTCTAAATAACATTCGTATTATCAATTAATATTCGTTTTTTTTTTCGTCATAGATTACATTTTATAATTTTTTTTTCTTTCGAATTTTTATTGATTTTTTTTTTTACTTATTTTCACATAAATAGATATTTCGATAAAAAATCGTTTCCGATGTTTCTCCGTCGTTAGCCCGCGAGCGAAGGTCACGTGAGTCGTTTGAAATTCGTTCGGTACCGACGCACGTTGAAATAATGTATAATTAATTAAAACTGGCGTTATAAGTGAAAACACGATTGTCGCATCGAGCCATCGCGTATTTTACGCGTTTCTCCTAAACGTCATTATGTCTTCTTTATTTTTTTGTTCTCGAATCTTAGCCGGACTTTTGGTCGCTCTCTCGAACAGTTAATTATCTCGCGTGACTCCTGTACCGTTCGTTCGCGTGAAAATCTTGAGAACACAATCGACGTTTGATAAAGAGTTTTCGTGAGTTACGCGATTACGTAGATTGCACGTAATTTTCTTTCTCTCTAATTTTGCCGTCGCCCTCTAGCCGCCACCCCCTCTTTCTTCTCCTCCCCCTCCTTCTCTTGCTCACCGCTTCGCCATCTGTCGTCGACTTTCGCGACCACGAGACTAATAACAAACTTCTCGTTGCGTCGTTATGGGCCACCGCGCTCGCACGCACTCTCCTCGTATCGTGCACACACACCATGCTCTTTCTTGTTCTCTCTCTCTCTCTCTCTCTCTCTCTCTCTCTCTCTCCCTCTCTCTCTCTCTCTCTCTCTCTCTCTCTCTCTCTCTCTCTCTCTCTCTCTCTCTCTCTCTCTTTTGTTATATATGTCCTCCTCTCGTGGCCGAACGCCTTCACTAACGTTTATTTCCAAAGCGATATATAGATCGCCCCCCCCCTCCCTCCTCGCCCATTCGTGTACGTGTGGGCGATGACTTCCATGTGTAAACGGCATGGATGAAACGTGAGGTTCTCGACTCGACGATGCGCGAACGAAAAGCCACAAAAGAACGAAAATAGACTCGAGAGGCTTTCCTCTCATCTCATTTCTCTCTCTCTTTCTCTCGCTACGTCTATTTTTCTTTCTCTCTTTCTCTCTCTCTCTCTCTCTTTCTCTCTCTCTCTGTATTTCAACGAATACGTTATCTCACTCGTTGACAGCACGACGAGTCGTCACTGTTGAAAATAACGTTCAAACTGTGAACTATTCTCACTGACAAAATATATACGTGGCCTTCTCTCAAGCCAGCTTTCTCGCTCTTCGAACTCTCTCTCTCTTTCGCTTTCTCCCTGTGTTTTTCTTGGCAAGCTGTACAATTCGAGCTTTTGAAATTAGAGTAAACCAACCGAGAATTATAACTCATAGGGCGTGTGTGCTCGACGAAAGACATACTCTACAATATATATATATATATTTATTCGTGTGTGTGTATACAGATGATATTAATATAGAGTAAGTTTTACGAGTATACGTTCGGAATTTTATATTGTAATGATAATATACATATAGATATAACGCGTATTTATAGAACGTGGTTAAACGATTCGCTACGTAAGTTTTGCCAAATTGGCAGCAGCTTTTCATACTTACCGTCAGAATGAAGAGAGAGAGAGAGAGAGAGAGAAATAAAAAATAGAACAAATAAAAAATTCCTCCACGAACGACGCAAGTAACGATGAATTAGATTTATTACGTTTCACGTTTTTACATTCGTTAGACGCGATTGAAGTATTTCGTGGAAAAATATAAAATTATAGAATCGTCGCGCGTAATTGTGATTAACGAGTCTATTGAAATTTCGTGGAGTTTACGAGAGATACGTTTTTTTTTCTTTTTTTTTAAAGAATTTAAAAGACAAAAAGTCAAAAAAGACTTTTATTCTCGTCGAGGCAATTGAGACGAGGCAAATATTATTCGGAGAGAAATTCGTGCCGCGCGCGCGCGTTGCCCCGACGATAAAACATCAAAAAACGTCTCGAGGCCTCTCGTCAAGAGGGAAGTATCTCGCGCCGCGGAGTGTGTGCGCGCGCACGCCGACTCCATGTGGCGAAGGCTCAGCGTGAGATCTTGTAAGAATTATCTTACACGACCTATACAATATATATTCCGTTCTTTATACATATATGCTTATATACATATATGAACTACGTATAAACAGTATATATGTATATATATATAGAGCATATTCACAAACTCGAGGAATAATTTTTCAACGACCAAAAGAGAGAGAGAGAGAGAGAGAGAGAGAGAAAACGACGTGACGCAGAAAACCGAGAATAAAGATCAGCCTCACGCGTCGCTCGCTCTCCCGCGTCGTATAAATCGAGCGACACGTTAAAAAAAACGAAAATAAAACGAAACGGTAACAAAAAACAAAAAAAAAACAAAAAAAAAGAATCAAACAAACGAAAAAGAAAGAAAGCGGTCGAGAGTTTCAACGTACCGAAAGGAGGAGAGGATCAGCCCGTCTCTCGAGCTCTTTGGAGGAAAATAAAGATAAAAGTTGAAGTCTAAGGTACCATAAAAAAAAAACACAAAGAAAGAATGAAAAAGCAAACGAGAGCGAGAGAAAAAAGTCAATGTAAAAAAAAAGATCTCTCGGAAACACAGAAACAGATCGTGTGGCGAGGGGGATGAGAAGAAATCCCCGAGAGTCCGATGATCAGGCGCGAGAGTAACTTGGGGCGAACGTCCTGTGGGGAAAACAGGATTTTGTATATAAGCAAACGTGCGCGTTTGCTTATTTCGCGTATATTATAATATATATATATATATACATTTATATATTTGCGGGGGTGGGAGAAACGAACTCGAGCTCGCGCGCGGGCGGTAGAAACACGCGTTATAAATCCTCGTTTGCTTCGGCGGCGGCCCACGCACGAAACTGGCGCGGCGTGCTTACACAGCAAAACAGGCGATTACCGGGACCTCCTCGTTCCTCCCACGAAACGCGGAGGTACATTTAGTATATACTTCTGGGGCGGCAGGAGGGGGAGAGGGGGAGAGAGATTCCATCTTCTTGCCTGCTGCTTCATCTTCTCCCACCCTTTATATATCTCTCTCTCTCTCTCGTTCTCGTTCTCTATCGTTGCATACACCCCATATATATTTATCCTTTTTTGTTTTAATCTTATTTTTCTCCTTCTTCGAAACTCTTCGAGGAAGTTCTTCTTCGCCCTTTACTTTGAAATTTTATTTTTATTTCATTGTTTTTTTATCTTCTTGTTTTTTCATTTGTTTTTGCGTCTTTATCTCGTTCTTATTTGACGTAGCGTGCCATTAGTATTCGACAAGATCGTTTCGAGAGTCTCGCGTCGAAGTAGCAATATCGTCGTTGTACGTTCGCTCGTGTGTTTTTTCTTCTTTTTTTTTTATATTTCACGATGAAACAATAAAATAAAAAAACACGTGTTTGCATCTACCGCCATCCCTCGACGTCCGGTTGAGACTTACGTTCTCGTCATAAATATGTTATTTTATCCAATTTGCAATAGCACGCGTACTTTATTCGATCTGTCTCTGATTTTCCTTTTTTTTTCTTCTTCTTACATTGCAGACCGAAATATCGAAGAGGCTCAACGCGATTATCGGTCAGATACTGCCATTCCTGTCGCAGGATCATCAGCAGCAAGTCGTCGCTGCGGTCGATCGAGCGAAACAGGTCACGATGCCGGAGCTCAATTCCATCGTCGGGGTAAGTCGAATTATAATATTATCTTCGGAAAATTGCATTTATAACTCGTCGTGACGTTATCAATTTTGTATTACCTCGTATCTTCGAACATATTATCATACCGCCGAGACATCTTACCCGTGTCACAAAAATACATCGCGTATTTATAAACACAAGAAAAACATAAAATACAAAAAAATAATAATAATAAATAAATCCATCGCTTCGAAATCATTGGGAAACGAGAGTTCTCGCGTCACGCGCATAAGCGTGATGTATATTCGACATTTGGCGGTTGGTCAGTTCGGAGGGCTCGTTTATACGGAGAGAAGAGGACGATATACGGACGAGAGGTCGTATGTACTGTAATGGTGGATCGAGTAGAGAGTGAACGAGGAGCGAGAGAGGGAGGGGGGAGGAAGAGTCCGAGAGAGAGAGAGAGAGGGGCTGGATAGTTCGGGGGTTGGTTAATTGTGTTTCTCGACGCGCAACAGCCCCATCCGCGGACAATAATAATTGTTAATCGATCCACGCACGCACGAGTATCCCCTCCGTTGCAAGAGTACGTGCATCGTTATATACGTATTCATATATATATATATAGTAACTACCATATACTCCCACACTCTGTACTTGCTGTGCCGTGATGCGTGCATTGAAATTCAGTGGCTCGCGCCACTCGACACCCGTCGCCACGCATATATATATATATATATATATGTGTGTGTATGTGTATTCGCGCGTATACATATATATATATACATTCATAGTTATATAGCGACAAAACACGGACACCGTCATCATCAACAACGTATAGTAGGCATAGTAGGGAGGCCAGCGCCACACTCATTTCGCAGTGTGTATTACACCGATAAGCTATTTAATTGGCATTCGACCGGGCTACCCGTATAATTGAGTTCCGAGCTTCGCTGCTCTCTGAGCTATATAGTTTCAGTTATACACGAGTCCTGTCTGCATTGAAATACCGTCTACATCTGCTGCGAACAGTGCGAAGTACCTGTATAGACGCGGAATATCTATGAGGTAGACCGAATTTTTTATAAATATATATATATATAAAGTATACATATGTATATTTATGTATTGTTTTTTTTTTTTTTTTTTTTTTTTTCGTAAATTAATTTCGACGTTGAGTTCTCGATGAGTATTGTATGGAAATTGGATCGTTTTAAGAACGTTCGAGCCCATCGTGAACTTTGCGGTTTGTTTTACGAGTTCGACGATACTCGCTCGCGTCTTTATTGGAATGTCGTTTGATACGCGCGACATCGATTATCAAAATGATTCTCATATTTTGTTGAAACGTTTCGTCTTGTTATTTTGATGGTTTTCTGGCAAATATTGACATTTTTATTGTTGTTATTCCGGTATGTATATTTTTGGGAATAAATATTTGTTTAAATAATGTGGGGATGCTTTGTGACACGTATATACCTATAACGATGGTTGGACGTACGTGCGTTGGTTTAACTGCTGAATACTATGTGTGTAATACGGTCGACCATATCCGATCGTATATGGGTAATCAGCGCCGTTGAGAATATTCGATACAGTCATCGTCATCAATGTGGCACTGTGGGCAACGTTATAGGGAACGCGTACCTACAATGTATATATATAGGCACGAGAGACACACGCGTATGCATTATCCATGCGTAAACCCCCGACGCGACCCTCCATCAAGCGATCCGCTTCGTATATGCATATCTCTACGTGCGTGTGTATACGTCTACACGATCTATCGTTATATCTGTGTGTATATATATATATATATATATATGTCTACATACGCTTTCCAATAGACGTACATTATTATCGGTGCATGCGTTATTACGGACGCAAACGTCACGGTAATCACTCGCTCACCTCTCATCAATATACATTTACATCGAGATGGTTATTATGGATTGTCTATATTCGATCGGTACGTACTATTCACAATCGCCAAAACCATATATACATACTTATACGTATATAAATATATATGTCCTGTACGTACGGGTACACGAATCGATATGATTATCTACAATTTCATTGATCGTAAATTGTTCAATTTATACGCAATCGGTGGTAGAGAAAGAGAGAGAGAGAGGTTTTCTAATAACTCTCGATTCTCCTCGATATCTTTCGCATCACTCCCGCTTTGAACCACAGGTAACTAGGAAATCGACCCGAAACTTGTGCACGGTTTATCTATTCCCACTGTAAACTTTAACGCTCCGCGGTCAGACTATTACCATTACCACTCGGTTGTATTTGCAAACGTGGACGTTGCGTGTCTGTGAGCTGCACGTTTGCGTGATTCTGAGCATTCGCGGACGAGAGAGAGTGCTCCCGTTTTGTTACGCACACGAGAGCTGTCGTAATTGCGGTACTATAGTCCCCAGATATTTATGTGTATATATATATATGATATGATATATACATATATATATATATATATATATATATATAAATATATATATATATATATATATATAGGGTTCGATACCGATGATATAGTACCGAGGGATGATGACTATGGGAGAAATAGTATAGTGGTAATACTATATAGTTATACGAAGGTTGACACGAGCTTGTCCACGCGGTTCGGACAGCACCGAGAACCGGTTCGAACGATCCTGGCTACATTGCGACACGTTTCGTACACGTGTAGGGTCGCCACACGGGGCGTTGCTCGTTCTCTCACCGTCTCTCTCTCTCCCTCTCTCTCTCTCTCTCCCTCTTTGTCTGTCTCTCCCTCTGTCTATCTCACTCTCGCTCTATCTCGTTCGATGTGGCAAAATGGGTTGATGGGTCGGGGGGAGGGTTTAGGATGAGAGTCGAGGGGCAATAAGCGAGTCTGGATAGAGACAGAAACGACATGATCGAATCATACGGAGAGAGAAAGATATATATATATATATCTACAATGGATTTAGGGACGCGGCTGCGCCAGGGGGTTGGGACAGCCTCGGATCAGTTTGAAACGGTCCGAATCGCTCATAGGGTGAATAACGCTGGCCCGGTCGAGGTTGCTACTGCTGTTGTTGTTGCTCAAGTGCCAGGGAGGTGTTCGTGGTGCTGGCACACACACACACACACACACACACACACCTATACACACATATCTCTCCCTCTCTATATATATATATATATTGTATGACTATGCCTGTTGTGTGAACTATACGGTAAACCTGTTCGAACGTATACGCATCGGGCTACGATGTCGGGGATGAGCGCTTCTGTCATATAGGATTGAGAAGGGTGGCGAGGGGGACAGAGAGAAGGAGAGAGATTGAAGTGGGGAAGCGAGAGCAGGAGCAAACAGACAGAATCGCGCCAACCCTCCTCTATGAATATGTATTACTCGGTAAACAAGGGTTGAATCAATATTTCGTTTAATAACACCGCACACGAAGGGCGAGGGTTTCCTGGTGTGGTATGTAGCCCTCTCATATTCTCTCTCTCATTTGCTCTCTCCCTCTCTCTCTCACACACACACTGACTCTGTCCATGTGCTTCGATGCAGCTTGTGTGTGCTCACACGAGGGGATTATACGAGACCATCCCTAAATGCGAGAGGGGGGAAATGTAAGGGAAGTGTATATAGGGCGGTTGCTCGTCCATACCGAACACCCGGACGAAACTACTCGGATATCTATAGTCGACATAGATATAGCACTGTATTGTACCGCGTATGAAGAGGATATTCGAGAGAGTCACCCTTCGATTGTTGTCAATCCGTACAGATATATATCTCGGTACGTTCCCTTTTGTTTTCCGTCTCAAGCTCCGTACGCATCACGACGATCGTCATCGTCCTCCTTCGATCTCGAGAGGAACGTATAAGTTCCCTTTATCCGTCTATAGAATTTGGGAGAATTCCGCATTCTTCCTTGACCCGAGACACCAGTCTTAAACTCATTTTTCGATCAAATTACGTGACCTATTTCCTTTACTTTCACAACGTAGGGTGGAAGGAAGAAAAAAACAATTACCTAACGTTCTCGTAAAAGTCACCCTTCATTCTCGTTTTGTTTTGTTGTTGTCTATTCACAGAATAAAAACGCGTAGGGAAGAAATCCCTAACAGACTCTCAGGCGCGATTCGTGTCAAAAGGAGAGAAAAAAGACAAGTACGGATGCGCAGAGACGAGGGAGCGAGACAAAGGGGATGATATGTCTGTAGCGAGGACGGATAGAGCGAGCGGATTTAATCGACGCGATGTACCTCTGGCCAATAGGCTTAATGGAGTCTCGATCCTGTATCCCAGAAGTTAATGCCCGAACGAATTGCAATTGGCATCCTACCGTGACGCGCATATCGTACACCCCCCTCTGCTACATGTACGTAAAATACACGTTTACCATATCAATGTATATCTGTGTGTGTGTGTGTGTGTGTGTGTGTGTGTGTGTGTGTACTGGGGTGTTGCTCCAACCCTCGATATACCTATAGGGATTGTATGTTAGATACATGGGGTAGGGGGAGAGAGAGGGTGATTCCCCGTAGTGAGATCCCCCGATGGGTTAGGGGTGTTGTATAGCACGCACGTAGGAAGCCTCAGGGCGTCCGTTCTCGTGGTGGCGTAGCCACCGACCCCTATCGTGAAAATGACTATCGTTGGAACGCGATCGCCATGACATCGTCGAATGTGAGGCTAAAGTGGCAAAGGTACGAGTCCGAGGGAGAAGAGGAGAAAGAGAGTGTGAGAGATAGATAGATAAAGCGAAAGGGAGAGAGCGAGAGAGAGAGAGAGGGAGGAAGTGAATTACTCTCTCGTTTCGTGCCCGCTCCCTAGCGAGCAAATGCTCTTGTGACCCCTATAACGTATATATATAGGTATATAGGGTTTTCTCTCGCTTCAGTTAATCTCACCCTCCCGGTAGGGCACAAAGTTCCTCGTCGAAAGCAGCGGGGACCCAGCGATGTATATATATACGTCGTTTCTCTCTACTCTGTCGCTCTTGTATTCGCCCCCTCGGTCGTTTTCATCCCCCTCGCACTTTCTATCTCGCCCTTGGTACTGTAAGGGGCGGGCAACCCCTAAATGCCTATAAGTGAAATCCACGATAAGCAGGATTCGGGCGCGTAACGAGTTTATCGGCCACCGGCCGAGGAGAGAACCCGCACCGAATCCCCGTCTGCCATAATATCCACTCTCCTGTTTCAAACCCCTACCTCCGTTTCCATCGACCCCTCTGTTCTTCTGTCTGTCTGTCTCTCTCTCTCTCTCTCTCTCTCTCTCTCTCTCTCTCTCTCTCTCTCTCTCTCTCTCTCTCTCTCTCTCTCTCTCTTTTCATGACTGCTACACACAGTGGCACGATAGGGTGGTTTCCAACGGAAACTCGAGGGGTCCAATAGTCGCTGGAAATGTGAGTACGAGGGGGCCGAGCGAGATGGAAATATAGAATAGGGTCTAAAAGCGAGAGCGCGTGACGCCCATCGACACTACGTGAGCTTCTCTTCCTCCCAACACACATACGTAAACATATATATATATATATATATATATATATATATATATATATATATATATATATATATATATGTGTGTAAGTGTATGAGGGAAATATCTCTCGTACAAATTGTCCTGTTGCACACGTGTGTCTCCCGTTCGCTCGACTCTCGACCCACCCCTAACCCACCACACGGACGCATATTGGGACACCCTATACGTAGCGTTAAATGCTCGAATGCACTATTGCCACCACTTTCTCCCCCTCTCTCTTTCTCTCTCTCTCTCTCTCTCTCTCTCTGGCGCGATTTTCACCTAGAGGGGTCGAATGCGGATTTGTCGAACGAGCGGTGTACGAGAGATACACAGAGAATGTACGTGTGACCGCGCTGAAATGATTCTTGCGTGAGAATGGAACATTTGTTCATACCGTCCGCTGCATTATACGCAAATTTATACACGAGAATGAATTGATTTTTGGTCACCGAGCACAATTTATGCATTTCCGATTCTCGCCGATCGGCGTGAGAGAAGGCGTGGGCGAGGGCGGGACCGAGGGGTTAGAACGGATTCGATTTTATTTATTTAATCCACACGTCGGAATTTGACATGTTTTATATTGTTCGTTATTCTCGTTTTTTTTTACAGCAACAGAGGCCCGACATACCGAGAATATTACAACAAATGCACGCGCAACAATTGCCGCCCGGGGCTGCGCTAGGCGCGCATCCAGGTTTGCCCGGTCTACCGGGACTCGGACCTGGCGGCGGTTTACCCGTGCCAACTTCCGCTTCCGCCGCTCTTCTGGGCCTTGGCTTGACACCCGGCGCCGCTTCGACACCCGGAGCGACCGGAGCGCATCCACTCTCGATGCTCAGTAAGCCCGATCTTCACAGGGGACAACCCGACGACTTGAAGAGCAACGGGGGTAAGTCTCGTGATTGTATTTTTTTTTTTTACAATAATAACGATAATAATTGAACGTTCGTCGTTGAAAAAGATCGTAGACGCGAAAATCAAACAAAAAATTCAACATCCCCTCGGACAACTTTCGATCCATTGCAACAATTCCTATAGTCGGGCGCGATACGTAAGGCCGAACGAATTAATTAATCGAGCAGAAACAAAAAGTGACAACACTGCAGTTAAGGCGTATGAATTTTTTTTTCTTCAATGGCGCCTAGTCTCTCGCATATTCATTCGCTTCGTTCGAGGAGAGTATTTTTTTTGTCACCACCCCTCCCGTCTCGTATTATTTTAACTTTTAACGCAGCCCTCCCCGAACGCTAACAGTCGTTTGATCTCCCAGGCGAGAGCGCGAATCCCGTTGACTATTGCATGAGCGAGAGATATGGGGTGTGTCACACGGGAACCCGTCGAGTAAGGCAGAGGGATGAAAAAGAAAAATGTAGTTAACGAGCTACCGAGCAGACGGGGGATGTTTGCTGTGGAGCAAGGGAGTGAGAATTAAAAAAAAACGACAAAACGTCATATGGCGCGAGGTACGAGGTGGAACGAGAAAATTAATATACGATGGAAAAAAGGGGACGATGAACAAAAAAAAAGTGGTCCGAGTGACTCTAACGGTGTGAGAATCGCGAACAGGTGAAAATTTTCATAGCCCCCCCCCCCCCCCCCCCCCCCCCCCCCCCCCCCCCCCCCCCCCTCCTTCCCTTTCCATCCCTCTCGATATCCGTTTTCGTGGCGAGTGTCGTGTGTACATGTGCGTGTGTTTGCACCACCGGAGGTAAATTTTTACCCCGAGCGCATTGCCGGACATCGACAACGTGCAGAGGGTAGCAGGCAAGGGGGCGGGGGGATGGGATTGGAAAAGGGGTAGATGAGAGTAAACAGGCACAGGTTTGGGACGAGTTTGCAGGGGCAGCTTCGTTTTTGTGAAAATCGCGTATACATAAATATGCATGAAGATCATTTATACAGGCGAGCGTTCTCTCCATCCCTCGTTCCCAAACCCCATTCAAAAATTCATCCCCCAACCCTCTCTTTCATCGTCATTTTAGTATTCTATCCGTACCGTTGTGCGTTCCACCGTACTAAACTAGCAATAACACGTATTGCAAAACGTGTTGTATACGTACGCGTATTCACACGCGCATGCGCGATGCGTCTACGCTCCGCTTCCCAGTTTCTCTCTCGCTACCGATATAATAATAATGATACTTTTTTTTTTTAATGGACGAAAAATATGGTATACACCCGGTCGTTACGGTAGCGGCTACCGCGGGAAACATGGACAAACGCTCTCGAGGCTCAAAACTCAATCTGCATATGATTTGATATCTCTACCTTTTTCTCTCTCTCTCTCTCTCTCTCTCTCTCTGTCTCTCTGGTTCGCTCTTCTCTTTTTGTTTTTTTATTCACTCTCTCCGTTTGGAACATTGCCGAGGTGATAAAACATTTTCAACGCGATGCCATTGGCGATCCTCGTTTTCAACGATTTTTCATCATCCCCCGTCTCTCCGTGATGCGAGATTAGTACGATCATTTTTCTGTTTATCTTCATTAATCTAATTCGTGTTTTGCGTTTTGTTTGTTTGTTGCAGGACTCAGCTCCACCGAGGAACGACACGTGAGTTTGATTTTTCTTTTTAATGATAAAATTGTTTTTAAGATATTAGTTGTGTCGAATTAAGGGGTTGCGATAGCCAAAAAATAATAGGTAGAATAATGTGTCGTTTGCTCGGATTATTCGTTGATATCGCGAACGTGCACAGACGCGAGAAGAGGGAAAGGAGATGGAAAAATCGACGAACTCGGGCAAGTATGAGAGAGATAAAGACAGAGAAGGTGAGAGAGAGAACGAGAGGAGGAGGAGGAGGAGGAGGAGGGGGGGGAGAAAAAGAGAAGATGAGAGTATTATAGGTTTGCCGAGTCTGTAATCATCGCGAGACCGCTGGAACGCCCATCGACGCCCTCTCTCATTCTTTCGTCATTCTATTTTTGCTCTCTTACCACGTAACTCTCCACGTCCTCCGGGCTGTCTTCTGTTTCCTTTTCCGATCTTTCTCCTATCTCTCATTTTCTCTTTCTCTCTTTCTTTTTCTCTCTTTCTCTCTCTCTCTCTCTCTCTTCGGTATCTCGATCACCGTCTTTTCACTGTTGTCTTGTTCGCCTCGAGGCCCTTTCCTCCTTTCTCTCCCACGCCATTCTCTCTCTCTCTCTCTCTCTCTCTCCTTTTTTCTCTCTACCCGCACTCTATAATCACTATCACCCAGCCCACGAGATCCTCCCCCTTGTTCCCCTCGTACACACAGTCTCCACGCTTATTCTTCCCCGTATTTCCATCCTTCTCGTTCCTTTTTCCTTCTCGTCCTCGTCTTCTATTCTTTCTCATACTCCTCGCTCTTTCTATATATATATATTTTTTTTAATCCCTCTGCGGTCGCGTCCCCATCGAGAGAAACTCTTCTATCTATCTCGGCTCTCCCCCTGCCTCATAAACGCCCGAGGGAATTTCATGGATGCTTCGTTTTTTTTTTCTTCTTTCATTTAACATTCTCATTCTTGTCTCGTATTATCCGCGTATGCGATCCTCGCTGCGGTAAGAAGTCTGAGAAATCTGGATGCCAGACTCTTATTTTACGAGACTGATGTTTTCTCTCTCTCTCTCCCTCTCTCTCTCTCTTTCTCTCTCTTCCTTTTTTGTTCCTTTTTCTTTTTCCATTTTCAAATAAACTTTTAGACTGTAACCGTTCGACGGCGAGAAGTTTGTCCACGTAGCGCGTGAGCCAGAAGCGAATCTTCGAGAATTGCCCTCGAGGCACGTTTCGTTCTTCCCGCGATTCTTCTGAAAAAAAGGGTAAAAAAAAGAAAAAAGTTTTCCTTCGTGTCTCTTTCTCCTCGAATCTCACTCTCTCTTGCTTCTTTCGTCGTCCCTTCTCGCTTTTTCACGCCGGTGCGTGCCTCTCGCGGCATTGTCAACGGTGCGAGAACGTCCGAACTACAAAACCATTCCCTGAACGTGGCGCGAGATGGCGGCGGGAGGCTGAAGGATGGAAAGACGAAGCGAACATTAAACTATTTTGCCACATCGCCTCGGGCTGTTAACGCGAACGACGTAAAACGACGACGATCGTAAATAATCCCCTCGTAGTTTCTGCGCGAGAGAGCTTACACGAGAACGACGGAAACGCTATTCTCGTTTACAACGTCGTTCCTTCTGTGTCCCGGTCGTGCCCATCGGACCTCCAACCGCCTCCTCCGTCACTCTCTCCCCGTTTCTTTTCCCCATGTCGCGTGTTTTGGCTCACGGGAGCCTCGATCCCATCGAAGAAACGCCAAAAACAATTTTATTTCATCGTTATAATTGCGATTCGATAAGTCAACGACGGATAAGAGTAACTTTATCGCTTATAGAAAAACGTAGAAAAACGTGGACGATTTTACGCGCGAAGTACACAAAACTATTTATAGTTTTCCTCGACAGACGTGTTTACTTTTAATCATTTTTAAAGTGGAAAATTACGATTATTTTTATATCGTCAGAACGTTCGTCGATCAAAATATTTCGTTATCATCGCTTTGTAGCATCCCACTCTCTCTTTATACCCCACGTCTTCCTACTGCATATATCGGTCGATATCGAATTATCGTTGGACGCTTAGCGAGCCGACAACCCTTTTGTGTTCTATTCCGCGAATCTCGTCGCGAATGATTTCGATTACCAATTAGACAATCCTACTGTGTCGGAGAAGCGAGCGTAACGTTATATTACATCGCGTGTACGAACGACAAAGACTTCCGGTTCGTCGATCGCCGCGTGAATAACACGCACGGGGGAGTCACGTTCGCGAGATATGTATCCAATCAATGGAAAACGGTTCCATACCCCCGTAATTAATGCGACAAAGGTTTCATTATTCTTGTCTCCGGTATCTCGGAAAATCGCGTCGAACGAGAGAGAGAGAAGCAGCGGCGTACTCGAACTAAGCCGGAAATAACGCGTTGGCCGTTTCACCGAAGTTTTTAATATTCGTCAAAGGGATATTCCCCCCCTCACTCCTACATACCGATTGGCCTTCCAGCTTGCGTCGCGAATACAAAATCTGACAACGACTCGAGAGCGAATGGGTGAAAACGCATCGGGGTGAAACGTGAACGTATGAACATAGAGAAAAGGGCGGGGAGGGTCAACGTAGAAAGTGAGAGGGTTGTAAACGAAATATTAAACCACGCGAATTGGCAATAATCAGAAGCGTCGTCGTTATGAAACGATGGAAAAGGGCGAGGGGGACGAATCGTTGGGAAAAAAAAGAACAACAATACGAAATGGGTTAGCATCGGTGGTAAAACGAGACCCCCGGTTTTTTTTATTCCTGTTTGGGTAGTGGGCATCGCGCTGTGTCGAATGAAAAAAAATAAAAACAAAAAATTGAACGGTACGTTATATCGTCGACGCACATGACACACGCAGTTACCGAATATTATCGTTTTATCGCAATCGGGTCGTCTCCAACAACGCGTCTGGTTGTTATCTATAGATACATATACACGCACACTACGAGGCCGATAATGGATATCGAGCGTTCTGTTTATGTTCTTTGACGCTCGAGCTCACCGAATCGAGGACGCGCCGTGTATACACAGACGTTTAAATGCGAATCGGCGAAAACCCCCTGCCGAAGTCCCCTCCGGTTTCGAGAGCCGCGTATGAGCCGCGTGTCAAATTAAGCTTGATCCCCGCGAGCCAATACAAGCGATGAAAAAAGAGAGAGAGAAGCAAAGATAAAAAAAAACATAAAATAAATAAACGTACGGCATGAAAAAAAAACGTCCTCTGGCTACGGCTTCGGCTATGTGTACGCGAGAAGTAATGTGTGATCTGATTGCTGCTGTCGATCACCGATGACGTAGCGCATACGTATGTATATATATATATATCGTTTTGTACTCTACCCCTCTCTCTCGTTCGATCATACTAAATGTAGATTATAAAATGCCGCTGACCGTTTCGAGGAAATAGAACGATCCTGTACCGCTCGACACGCCAACTCAATAAATTTCGCGCCATGTGCCGTCGCATGTAGGAAGTTTGTAAAATCACGCTATGGCACGATTAATGACACACGAGTTTCAAGGATATTTCTTTCGTTCGCGTATTTGCAGAGAAGCTCGATATCCCCCGGTGACAAATACAGCAGGCCGAGAACGCCGCAGGAATCCCATCATCAGCATCATTCCCAAAATCATCACGATCATCCGATGCACATAAAGAAAATGAAGAAAGAACAGGACAAGGACATTGGACACGTGAGTCCTTGTTTTTTTACTCAGAATTTTTAACGAACGAGCGTTTACGGTGTTTTTTTTTAATTTTAATTATCGACGTTAAAGTACCTACGTTATCGTTGGACGCAATTATCGAAAGACAACGAATATTATTGATGTTCGTAGAGCGACGGTGAAAAGAGCGATCAGGATCTTGTGGTAGACGACGCTAGCGAGGGTCCAACTAGTCCGGCGGTAAACGGTACCTCGTCACCTCGCGAAAATGGTCTCGACAAAGGTGGTGTCTCGTCGATGAATTCGAATGTACAAACGAAAAAGGACGTGCCGCCACATTCACCGCGAAGCGGTACGAGCAGTAACGCGAGTACGCCCTCGGCGAAGAAGATGGAGGAACGAGAAAAGCCGACGACCCCAATTTCGAAACCTATGACACCAACTTCGGCGTCGGGCGGTGGAACCGGTGGCTTAAAAGCCACCAGCTCGGCCAAACTTCTACAGGGTCCACCACCTCCTGGTGTAGCGGCAGCCTATCCTCCCCATTATCCTCCCGGTCCACCACCTCATCACATGCCACCTGGTGGACTACATCCCCACGTCGACATGATGGCGTACAACGGTTATGGAGCACCGAGAGGACCACCTTCGCTTCAACAACTCTACGATCCTCACGCCGCGATGAGAGCACCCGCTGGATCGATCGGTGTACCGGGTGGAAAGCCGTAAGTCGTTTTATATCTTTGGCATCATATTTTTTTTTATCTTCTCTTCTTTTCACGGCGATACGAGCATTTACGAACGAACGTTATCACATATTTTACACCGTATTGGAATATTTTTCTTATAGCTTTGCGTTTATGTTTTGTTCTTGTCGTTGCTTACTCATGAATAAAGTAGCTTCGTTAATCGATGCGAGCGATTAAGATTCACAATGTTTACGGGGGTTCGGTTAATTTGTGTATATTCCGGGTGTACAAATAGGAAGGACGCGTGTGTGGTCCATAGTTGAGAAATCCCCCATTGCGGCTTTCAGGGCATATAGCTTTCACGTGCCGAGCGAGGGTCAGATGCAGCCGGTGCCCTTTCCACCGGACGCCCTAATAGGGCCGGGTATACCGAGGCACGCGCGTCAGATAAACACTCTGACGCACGGGGAGGTTGTGTGCGCCGTAACGATATCGAATCCGACCAAGTACGTGTATACCGGTGGCAAGGGTTGCGTCAAGGTCTGGGACATTGGACAGGGCGCTGGTGGTAGCGCCAAGCCGGTATCACAGCTGGACTGTCTCCAGCGTGACAACTACATCAGATCGGTCAAGCTACTGCCGGACGGTAGAACTCTAATAGTGGGTGGTGAAGCGAGCCAGCTCAGTATATGGGATCTTGCCAGTCCGACGCCCCGAATAAAGGCCGAACTGACCTCTTCGGCACCGGCTTGTTACGCTCTCGCCATATCGCCCGACTCGAAGGTCTGCTTCAGCTGTTGCAGCGACGGTAACATCGCCGTTTGGGATCTTCAGAATCAGACGCTCGTCAGACAGTTTCAAGGACATACCGATGGCGCTTCTTGCATAGACATTTCCGCCGACGGCTCAAAATTGTGGACCGGTGGTCTCGACAATACCGTAAGATCGTGGGACCTTCGAGAGGGTAGACAATTGCAACAGCACGATTTTACGTCGCAAATATTCTCCCTCGGTTACTGTCCCACCGGTGAATGGCTCGCGGTTGGTATGGAGAACTCGAACGTCGAGGTACTTCACGCGACCAAGCCCGACAAGTATCAGCTTCATCTTCACGAATCTTGCGTACTCTCGCTGAGATTCGCGTCTTGCGGCAAGTGGTTCGTCTCAACGGGGAAGGATAATCTTCTCAATGCCTGGCGCACGCCTTACGGAGCATCTATATTCCAGGTTAGAGACTATTATAAAATACAATTTCCATTCGTTAACGCTTCGCTCTTATCGTGCATCTTCCATCTACTTGGACACTCTTCGAAGCGTTCCGAACCGCTCGAACTTTCGACCAGCTACGTTTTTTTTGCCTCTCCGTTCTCTCTCTCCCTCTCTCTCTCTCTGCATCTCGAGTGAGTACTCGATGACGAAAAAAGAATCTCAGCTGTCTTTCGTCTCGCTGAAGCGAACACGTGTTCCGCGGCGGGGGGAAAAAATATCTCGAGTACCCCGCAGAGCTCTTTCCTAGCCAGAAACAAGAGAGACGAGAGAACGGGGCAAGCATTAGAGAGGTGGCGGGTATGGAGCGAAGGGGGATTCAAATTTAATTCCGGTGAGGTCGAGAGTCGCTGAGAGCACCCTCTCGTTTCTCTCCTCATCGTGTAACGACGTCCTCGAGCGAGTGTTCATGTTTACATGCATGTACTCCACCCATCTCGTGGCCACTACTAGGCAGATACGCGCTTACCAAGCACGCACGCACTTTGCATCAGTGCCCCCATGTATTTCTCCCTCCCTCTCTCTCTCTCTATCTCTTCCTCTCCCTCTCTTTAGGAAAAGCCCCCAGGTGCGCATACATCGAGAGTATATTAATCCTTCGAAGTTTCTCGCCTCTCGCTTCATCCTCGTATACTTTGCAAATCGTGAATAATATTTTTCACATAAAGCTCGTAACATTACTCTCCCCGCCTTACCTTCTATTTCTTGATACCTCAATAATTTTCCACCTTTTATTACGACTTCTTTTATTATCTTCGTACATTCGTCTCAATGTCTTCGTTCTTTTTTAAATTCTCGCGAATGAAACTCGAGTCTTATTGAAAAAATCAACCGGCACAGTTTGAATGCATTTCGCCCTTATTTTTACTACCACTCTAACGACACTCTCGACACGTATGTGGTTGCTGTCTCGTGTCACGTTATATTTTCCGTCTTGTTTTCATCCCGACGCAATAATTTTACGACTATCTCCCCGAGCTTTTCACTACCACGTACGATTATCGTCGTTGACGATTCTACGAGCGACGTACAAACTTATACAAAATCTTCTCCCTCCTCCCTTAATAAAATAGCGAACATTCGCCCTTTTCTTTCAGTCGAAGGAATCATCCTCGGTACTGAGCTGCGACATTTCAGCCGACGACAAGTACATCGTTACGGGCTCGGGCGACAAGAAGGCTACCGTGTACGAGGTCATGTACTAACAAGAGCGAGGCGCAACACACGAGACATGGTACGACGAGAGGCATACTCAAACACTCGCAACCACACACACACACAACCCCTCACATATACCCCGCACACATAATACACACAAAAACACACACAGACATAGACACAAACAATCATGACGTGTTATTTCCAGCGACCGCACCGAAAACAGAGAGCCCAATGTAAATATAGTTATTAATGTTATTATGATCATGATGATTATTATTATTATTACTTATTATTATTATTATTATTGTCATTATTATCATTGATATTGTTGTTGTTGTTGCTGTTGTTGTTGTTGTGGTGCGGGCGAAGAGATTTCGCAGGTGTGATTCACGTTTCTCGAGAGAGAGAGAGAGAGAGAACTCGTGTGCGGGCAAAGTTTCGTGGAGATGATTATTGCGAGAGGGAGAGGAAAAGATTGAAAATTCTTCCTTCTTGATACGATATCGCGACATCGATCGCTATCATTGCACGATTATTAGCATTATTATTATTATTATTATTATTATTATTAATTATTATTATTGCTAAGGTGAATACGATAGGTAAAATACCGTTCGTTATACTTATGTACACATTGTATATAACTGCGCGTCGAATTTAAAAAAGAAGAAGAAGAAGAAGAAGAAAAAAAGAGAAAAGAAAAAAAGAACAGAAAGAACCCATACTCACACGCCCACAGACGCAACCGATGCATGAATGACAAACACGTGAACGCACCGAACACAGACACGTACATATATACATACGCAGACACAAGCGCGCGTGCAATGGCGCGCATACATACTGTCATATTTTTATACGTCCCGAGGTGGATAAAACGTCGATAATACGAGGAATAAAATAAATAAAATTGTAAATATTATATCGAGAGCTGGTCCCGCATGTTTTATGTCGCTATGCGCGAAACGAGTGAACGTGAGATCGAATACATTAGCGAGAGATACGTGTGAGTGAATAAGAAGAAGAAGAAGAAGAAGAAGAAGAAGAAGAAGAAAAAAGCAAAATAATGAAATAAAAGGTACACATGTGTATGATAAACGAGTGATTGAGAGTGACGATGTTCAATAAAACGAAGAAAAAAGAAACCGTGATTCTTAGAAGATCGACGATTTGCTTTATCTTTATTCACCATCTTACGAGCTAGTTTCCCTTCCATCGTAATTTCGTCATTCTCCACGACGACAAATAGTTTCAACCCCGAGCGTCAAACGGATCGAACAGGAACGTCGAAGGTAAGTTTTTTTTTTTTTAACTTTTGCATAGAAACAACTTGCATTAGATTCTCGAAATAAGCCTAAAATAATAATTCGTTAAAAGTACAAGGAGATTTCGCATAACGGATGAAAAAGTTGTCGGGCTGCCGAGAATTATAACTCGCAATGGGAGGATTAGCTTGGATAAAATGGAGTGAAGCGAGAACGGGAGACAAGGCTGGTAGAAACGACGAAACATGGATAAGGGAAGAAGGGGTTGAGAGGATTAAAGAGAAAAGAAGAGGAGGAGAAGGTCGTAGCGAGTAATAATGTGGATGGCGAGAGTTATACGCGAACACGGTTGGGCGTCGTGCGAACCGAGCACCCGATATATAATTAGCGATGCCATGCATGCTCACGGCTCGGGATATTCAATGGAAGGTTCATCGGGCGAAATGTTATTATAATAGCGTCGGTGTTTTGCATATGGGTCGGGATGTTGTACAGGAGAGAGAGAGAGAGAGAGAGGGAGCGCCGCGCGCGCTGCCCCACGCAACGAAACGCGGCACGCCATCCCCCCGTGTATTTGCATGGTAATGATATGCGAGTGTACCGTAGGAGGGCCCAGGGTGAATGTGTCGAGATAATCAACGAGAGAGAGAGAGAAATGGAGAATGGCGAAAGGAGCGACGCAACTGCCGCGAGAGAAAAGCAGATGAGAACAAGCGATGTTCACCGAAGCCTTTGAATATTGTCCAACGGAACATCAGCTCTTTTGTTATTAACGCTTATTCGCCAATTTTGTGTACTCTCCATACGCGATTATTCCAACGATTTGTCTTTTTTGTTTGTTTTTGGTTCTCTTCGTCTCTCTCTTTTTAACTCGTTTATTATTTGCAAATAAAACAAAGAAAATGTAACGAGGAAAGAACTTTCACGAAAGTTCGTGTGCGGTCGAGAGATTGTGGAAGGTACACCGGCAAAAATGTAATGATAAAAATTCAGACAGCGGCGCGCGCGTTCGAGGTTGGTAAAATATTTGTTCATTTGGTAACTCGATTAAAGTGAACGGGGGACTGGCTATATACGCCGGTTTCTCTCCGAGGAATCACGAGTTCTGGCTGCGACCACGTTATATGGTAAGTATCTATATATACGTGTATTCCGTGTGTAAAGCGCGCGAGCGTGCTGTGCGTCGGTGTTGGATTATTTCTCGCGAGTAAACTGCGAATTCAAAACACGTTTCTGGGCTGTACGTGCAGCAATGGAATCAACGTGGAGAGTGTACTATCGGGCTACGACTCTCTCGCTTGCCGGGGCTTTCATTCCGCTCGGTCGAAGCGCGCGAAGATTTATTCTTTTTTTTTTTATCTCTATGTATGTTTCCGTTATTGTCATATTCTACGTTTGCCTCGAAACGCTAGGGAACCAGAGAAGAAACAGTGTGCTACCCCTCTCTTCCCACCCTTGTATTGCGCTCACTGTGTTCCGTCGCGCACGGTTGACTTGTGTCTCTGTGCTCTTCTGTCAACCGATGTCGCCAACTGCCTAAAGTCACGGAGTAATTTCAACCACCTCGTGACTGCTGTGCTCGGCTTGCGCCGTGTATACAATCTGTGTGTGTGTGTGTGTGTGTGTACTGTGTGATTTTTGGTGGCGTGTGCGTTGTTGACGATGCGATCTGTTTGCCATTTCTGTCTTTCCTCGTACAGATTGTTCTCGAGTCACGCTTATGCGAGAAATGGCGTATACATACGTGCTCGAGACGCTACAGATCGACGATCGGTTGCACTCCCCTAGAGATAACTCAACAGTTTCGATCGATCGTAATAAAAAAAAACTAATAATGAAAGATAGGGTTGTCAAATGTCTACGAAAAATTATTCGCACGACGTAATAATAAATTACTCGTTGGCGGTATCTCGGTTGATTTTTCTCTCGTCGCGTCTATTTGTCCAGTCGCGCACTCTTGTCATAAGGGTGGAGGAGACGCGACGCATAGGGGTGCATGGTTTAGCGGGGAAGGTTGGTACGGGTCAGTACCGGGGTACGTCACCGACGCCGGCGGCGGTAGCGCCACAGCAGTAGCGTCCAGCAGCCGTGGCATCGCTCGTGGAAGCTCTGGCGCCCGCGTGGTGATGGTGGTTCGGTGGTGGTTATCCAGATAGCAGATAGCCAGGACGGTGGTCTCGTTTGCGGTTTGACCACCCTTGTGGTGCCTGTGCCCTAACCATCCCCCAACCGCTACACCGCACCATCCGCAGCAGCGTGCTCTACTACAGCGAGCGTATACACGGTCCGAGCAGCGCGTAGGAGAGAAGGCGGAGGGAGGGAGGGAGGGAGGTTGTGAACAACCCCCGACGAAAATGTCGCTTCCCTTTCGCCCCCTGCACGTGCACATCCGCCTAACTATATTTCTGCCTACTGAACCATCCACAGAAGTGTCTATAGCGCTTCGCATACTGTAACTATAGTAACTCTATACATGATACGTATAACTATAGTTTGAATTTTGTCGAGGGTGTGTGTGGGGACAGAAGAGTGAGGGGCGGGGGGGGGGGCGAACGTGGTCCGCATCCCGTCTCTCCCTCTCTCTCACTCGCTCTCCCTCCGCCAAACGGCAGCGCACACAGTGCCGCTTAAAGCCAAATTTTCCGCTTTTGTCACGGCACTCGTGACGCTGGGGTATGCGCGACGAGAGGTACATATACCAAGGGTGGATAGAACGCCGGTATGTATAGTACCGATAGGATACCGCGGGGCGTGCGGTCGACGTCGACTCGCAGGCGGGTTCACCGCGCCCATGCCGCAACTATACAGTACAGGTACGATGTGCTGTACGAGCTATTCCGCTCTATTCTCTCCTTCTCTCGCTCGTTCTCTCTTTCTCTATTTCCCTCGAGCGTTGTCGATGTTACTACGTTTTGCCGTGCTATAACATTCAAGCTGTATCTACGTGTATACACAACGAATGTATAACTCGGCTACACTATGATGATATATACATCTATGTTTGTGAGTGTCTGTATGTGTGTGTGTATGATACAATATAGTACAGGAGAGATATGAACGTGCAATGTTGTGTGATTGAACTGGAAATATAGCGGGTTTACGGTACAGTTTACTGTGTGTTATTACTAGACCCCGAGTGTACGAGAGAAACGGAGATAGATTTTCATCCGCCCTCTCCCGTCTCTCTCATCCTCATTTATCGAATAAATGGGCTTTTGAGTTACGTGGGCACGATGAGATTGATGCGTGGGTCGAGAATAACGTTAGCGAAGGGAGATAGAACAAATTGGGATCATCAGTTGATCGCTATTATACTTTATGCGCTACGGTTGTCCGGTTAGTTAGTCGATGCACAAGCAGTGCGTGGTCTGCTTGAATAACGCTTAGAACACTCGCGTTATATATACGCATTAAGCCTTACTTTTGCCTTCTACTACACCTACCGTCGGCTGTACGACGACGAGCCATCAACAGCAATGGGTACGGTAAGAGGTCCGAGAAGCGTAAGGGAAACGCAGACAGAGAGACAGACGGAGAGAGAGAGAGCGCGCACAATGGTGGACCGTTGACTAACGAACCGAAATGATACCAATTTTTGCCGGGTGTAACGTTACACGAGACCGCACACGCTTCACTCGTACAAACACACACGCATATACATACACACGGTCATCATCATGTACACACGCGTTTGTAGCTCGAGTAAAGAGCAGGTTTCGCCGCTCTCCGTTAAGCTCTCGGGACATTACCGCTAATTGATGGATCTTCTTTTTTTCTTCTTTTTTTTTTGTTTTTAATATCGAAGACACCGCCACCTAAAGTATCTTCCAACCATTCTCGTCCTACCTCTTTCGCGTGCACGTATACCTCCTCCGTTCGTATTTACGCCGCGTTGTGTGTTACGATTCCGACCGCCTACGTATAACAACTCGTTGATCGAAACAGAGGCGTATGGAGATCGGGCGAGCATGCAGTATGCATAGAAAAAAAGAAGATGGAAAAAAGGTGAAGAGAAAAAAGGACGAAGAAGTGTCGCCCGACGATACTACCGTGCGCAGTACTATAGAGGTATACGAACCATCTCGCTCCTACTCGTGCGTCCTCCCGTCAGCTTGGCACATCGGATAGTCGGCGAACTCCTCTCTCCCGGTATGTACCACAAATGTATACATACATTATACGTAGTGGGCCACGTATACACTTTCGTCTTAGCCGCGAGAAAACGGCGACGACGTGATGTTCTTCAGAGTGGAAGAGGAAGAATCGAAGGAAGATAAAAGAGATAGAGAAAAAAAAAGAAGAAAAAAAAGGAAAGAGAGTGGACGGTGGGACGAGATGAGCGAAGAAGAGCATGAGTGAGTGAGTACACACTCGACACTGGCACAAAGCAGGGCGTCATCGAGGTGAAAGATGCTGAGAAAGGAAAGAGGGTGAGAGGGTGCAGGGGGGTTGGAGGGCGTAAGAGAGTGAGATAGAGAGGGAACGAGAAATGGGAAAGAAGCCACGACGAAACGGACGCGAGGGGATAGAGAAAGAGAGAGAGAGAGAGAGATTGAAGACACGACTACGACGACGATAGGAGTAAAAGGAACGAAGCACGATCGTGAAGTTGGACCAGCGGAGCGTCCTGTATGTACCGAAAGAGTCGGGGTGAGAAGAAGGCGAGGCGGTGAAACCAGACTACGATAGCTGGAACGCCTGGAAGGAGAGCCGGAGAGGTAGCGAGAGAGCGAGACGAGAGCAAGAAAGATCGTGAATGTCGGTGAGAGCAAGGAGTAGGACGAGGGAGAAGAGCAAGAGGTGGAGGAGGAGGAGGAGGGGGAGGAGAAGGAGAGAGTGCCGACGAGATATAGCTCGACGCGGAGCCGACTACACATACGGTAGTCGGAGATCGTCGAGGCAGACAAGGGCCCGAGCAAGCAAAATGGAGGGCAGGCAAGCGTGGAATATAAAAGGAGGAGAATTCATATCTCGTCGTTGGGATCTTGCTGCTTTGGCCGCTGAGAGACTGTTTTCGAGGAGCTGCAGCGCGGCCTGGGTATGGCTGGCTGGCTGGCTGGCTGGCTGGCTGGCTGGCGTGAGTTGTGTATAGTACCAGAGTTGTGGGAGGATGTGGAAGAAGAGGGTAGAGCGAGGTAGAGGGGGGGGGGCAGTGGTGGCTAGAGATGCAGCAGCGGCAGGCGGGCTAAAGTGAGATGAAGATATGGTGAGTGAGAAATCGAGATGGAGAGATGAGGAACTCCGGTGGAGCAACCAAGAGAAGCTATGCCAACGGTGGAGTGAGACAGGGGTCGAGGGGGAAAATTGAACCAACGGAGCGAACGAGGTAGACGGAGATGGAGACGAAGTACGAGCGAGCTAGAGCGAGAAAGAGAGAGAGAGAGAGTGAGAGAGAGCTTTATAGGCAGAGCTCTACAGAGAAACCAGCGAAGCCCATGTGGTGGCTACGGCAACCAGGCGAAGGAACTAGCAAGCAAGTGAGCAAGAGAGGGTTCGTCGAGCACGCGTCGAAGAGAGATGAGCGGAGGGTTAAATTCGTGAGAGTCGGAGCGACTGGTATATAGCCAAGCGCGCCATGGAGTGCTCGAGTCCGCGCGGACTCGCTTTGCCAACGTGAAGCGACAGTGTGGTCAACTGACACCCAATGAAACTTCGAGCCTGGCCAATCCCAGGGTTCATGTTCGTTTCCTCTTTGTGTGTGAACACACTCTACCTATACATATATATATATAAATATATATATAGCTCAGCAATGACGCGCAGAGTGCGGGTATACGCGCATATACGTTCGACCGCGCGAGCCTGTACATTTTCTCCGTCGCTCTTGTACACACACGCACATACACAAAAACACACACACGGATCAACACGCATACACAGGCCTGAACACATTCGTGAGCACATCTTACACGCTCGGATCTTCACTGCGGGAGCTACATGGCTCACGTGCTCTTGGTTTCTCCGCTCCTCATCCCTATCTCGCTGTTTTTCTCCCTACTCCGGTCTCTATCACTCTTTCTCTTTCTCTCTTTGGAGCCTTGTTCCGATCGGACGTCTGACGCACCCTCTCGCTCTCCGAAGAAGGAGATGACTGCTTCTGCCGTGCGCGCCCGAGAGAGCCACCCAAGGAGCGAGCTCTTTTGTCTCGGCAGCACTGGTGTATACGCATAATGCGGGTCAGGGATACGAGAGCCGAACGCTTGTGTACACGCATACATGTATAATTACAGAAAAAGATATACACACATACGTATATATATATGTATGTTTATGTATATATCGTAGTAGATATACGACGAGCTTGCGGGCGTGTGTGTGCATTGTACACAAGGGGCTGTTGGATGGCAGGTGAGAGAGTGCGCACATGAAAAAGCTCGAAGTAGAGAGGATATATACGGTAGAGGGAAAAAGATATGAGATATGCGAACGATGGCTAGGAAAGAGTGGTGACTGACGGAGTAACTGACGAAGTAGCGAGACGAGACGCGCGAGCATAGAATTCTCTTTCCGTCGCACTCTTTAATTTCCCATCTTTTCATGTTCTCCAATGGCATCGTATCCCTAGGGCTGGCTTCGTCATCAACCAAGCTCCGTATGCTCTACATGTATAAAACGTACGTGAGCTACCTGCTGTTTCTATTTTGCCTCCGACTCTCGTTTCTCTGCTGTTGATACTTGTTCTCTTACACTTATATATATATACGTATACTCTATTTCTAGTCCCTTCAGTTTTCTCGCTTGTGCCGGCACTCGTACACTTCGCATCGTCGCTCGATTCCATACTGTGTACGCGCTTTAAACATGCACACGGGTTTCTGTTTACGTCCGTGTGTTGGTACATATCTTGTAGGGGGGACCACGATTACACGCAACACACCTCGATGGCAACGGTGCGCTCTTTCGCTTTTCCATTTTCACTCTTTCTGCTCCTTCTTGTCTACCCTCCCCCACTCCGTTTGCCTCACCACTTCTGCACATTGCACCCCGCCTCTGTTCGGTACTTCTACGTGCTCTACGTGACGTATACCGGAATGCCCGAGCAAGCAGCCGGTACTTTGGAACGTTGCGACGCGCTCAACCGGAAGCGAAATCAAAATGAGGGACTGGAGAGGAAGAAGGCGCACTGGGGAGAAATTGTTATGAGTGAACTCGAGAACGAAACTCGCTGGAAACAACGAGACTTCGAGGGATATAGGTGTCGGCCGTGATGTAACGTTCACTCGAGCTTTTAGTTTTCTTTTATACACTCGTAATACACGAATATGGAGATTCAACTTGGGAGAGTATTCGAGAAGAGTACAAGTTCGTACAATCGTTCGATTATGTTTAAGCATGTATAGTTAACCGAATTATAATGCGATGGATATGAAGATGATAGAGCCATATCGGTATCTATCGGTATTACCTGCTCGATCTTATTGTCAGCGACACATCGAATACGTCTCGATCGCCGATAAATTGCTATTGAGAAAGAATGTCGACACGCGTGACTTGGCAATTATAAATAGGCTGGTGTTTCGTGCTATGCAAGCACACCTAAATTAGTTTGGTCAGGTGTCACAAAGGGGGAGAGAGAGAGAGAGAGAGAGAGAGAGAGACATGTATTATTCTCAAATCGCTCGACAGATGTGAAAAGAGCAGACGTCATCGCAAGCTCAACGGTGCCGGAGTAATATTCGACTCGGTTGGAAGTTCGCTACTGCCAATTCTTGATTTTCGCACGATACATTGTCACGTCTCTTTCTCACTTTCCGACGTATTCGCAACGTTTCACGCGATATCGTATTCTTCCTTTTCTCTCGTGTACGCTCGAGACTCGACTCGAAGGAACAAACTCGCCACCCTTCAATATTCCGTGCTGAGACACGTGTCCTATAACCGAGAGTGAAACGGGAACAGAGACGATGGATTTCGGAGGCATTTCACTCTGTCAGTCGACTTGGCACGTCCACCTCCCGCGCGCCGGTCTCCGCGATGTGTTATTTGGACCCTGGGTGTTCCCGATTCTGTATACATCGGGCTGATGTTAGCCGCTCGTCGTACGGTGGTACGTCGTGTCGAAGACTTGTCGTGAGTCGATTACGTTGGGATGCCCCGGTTCTTCCGGTTCACGAGAGCCCAACCGTACGGCCATCAGCCGATCGCGAGTCGAGCTATATAATCGGGCGGGAGGGACAGAGGTAGAAAGAGAGAGAGAGAAAGCAAAAGAACCATTCTTCGCCACGAGTGACGGATGCGATTCGAGGCTTTTTGGCAAGCTGTTCCTTCACAGCCATGAAAGCTTATTCTTCGCGATGCGGTGTAGAGCGCGGAAACGAGAGATGTTGAGAAAGGAACGAACCGAGATGAAGAGAAGGAGAAGGAGGAAGAAGCAGAAGAAGAAGAAGAGAAACGAGATAGAAACCGACGCCAGATACTCTGGCACGATTACGTGCATCGTTCAACTCGCTCCGCCCGACAAATTATTAATCCCTCGATTCTGTCTCTCTTTCTCTTTCTCTCTCTTTTCTTAATTCGAGCGAAGAGAGACGTTGCGCTACGACATTGACAAAAGGAGCGGGTGGCGCACCAACACTGAATATTCCTCTCTTTTCTTTTCTCATCTCGCCGTTTTCTCTTTCTTCGTCAAGCGTCTGACGCTCGTACTCGCGTGTAAGTAGGTACGTCTTCTCCGTTGTTGTCGCTTTGCCAAGACTTCGAAGTGAGTGCCGCGAGATAGAGAGAAACATAGAGAGGAGACCAAGTTTCATGACATTGCCAGACTATGGAGAGAGCGACAGAGGGTTGTAGTTTACTACGAATAATCCAAAGCGGCTCTCGTTCTAATCTTCTAATCACCCGAATAGCGCGACGTGTACAACACACATCTATTGCACAGTTGGCTGACTGTAAGCCTCTGCTCCGCTCCTCGTTCACATCTTCGCTCTAAATAATGTAGACGACAAGCTATCCGTTGTATCGAGACACGAAACGTTGTGAGGTAGGAGAAGATTCCAGAGAGGGGGTGAAGGAAATGGGAGAGGGGTGGTAGAGGAAGTCGGATAATACATCTGGAGGAGTGATATCGAGGATGGATAAGCTCGCCCACATCCGTCTTTCGAAGGCTAATCGCTCGAACGTTTTGGCAGACCCAACGATAAAGCCCGAATTTATCGTACGAACTTGCGAAATCGTCTATTCGGGGCATAACAGAAACATACTATTCAACGCGTATCGATACGAACTGATTTCTCGAATATAACATCGTAGGAGAACTATCATTTTCTCTCTCACTCTCTTTTTCGTCTAATGTGCAAACACGTAAAATACTGATTTGAAATTCAATATCGGCGCTCCATATTTCAACACATCGCGCGGAACTTACGTCATATTTATAGACGAATTATCGACGGGCCGATGAATTGACGTATTTCATTGCTTCGTCGAGTGAGCGATAAATTAAACGTAGTTCCTCGCGTATCGGCAAAAAAAAGAGAACAGCGCGCGGAAAATCTTCCAAAATTAACGACGATTGATATAACATGAATTATACGTATCCGAGTGTATATACGATATATATTAGTTATAACTGCGTACTCCATCACGTTCAAACGTTGTCGTCTTTATTCCCTGTGTTTCACTATGTGTTATATCGAGCGGTGGTATTAGCGTGTAAACTCCACGCACTCAACTATGAATAATACAACATTGCGCCTGTATGGAACATGCGACACCTAATAATATCTACCTTTCCGAGAGACTCGTAGAGCTCACCGACGCGAATTTATGTATATACAAACACACAGTCGGGCATACGCATATACATAACTGGGTATAGTGTTCGAGATAGCCGGGGAGCGACCAGAGCTTGGGTTAAACGCGACAAGCGATTTTAATATCGGGCGCTAATGCGCCCGATACGATAATCTCGGTGCCCGGGGTCTGTACTTAACGTCGACTTAACGCTAATCCCGCCAGCAGTGGCGATGGCGATGGTGTGGCAGTCCCGTCCGTGGCAATGCATGCATATGTACATACTATGTACCTTCCTTCCTTCTGCCTCTCTCTCTCTCTCATGTACATTCTCGTTTCTTCCCTCTCACCAGGCCACGGAAACACGCGGTTGCTTGCATGCATGCCGCACGTTATGCGGTTTATACGTGCCAACCACACACAACTAGCTTGAGCGAGAGAGAGAGAGAGAGAGAGAGTAAAAGGAAAGAGCAAGATAGAGAGTTGCCATGGTAGATACGCACGCGTAGATAGCAGTACACCTAATATCAGCGCGGCGTATACACCTATGCGATGTATTATACCGCGCTATATGTATCCGCACAGGTATACTACTTTACGCACACCGATAATACTTGTACCTTCGCTCAGTGAATACAGCTAGTAATCTCCACTGCATTGCACTTTAGAGCATACGTATACCACAGTCGGTATGCGTATGTGCGTGTAAATAGTTATAGCATAGTGAACTTAGAAAGCATACACGCACATACACATAGGGGCGAAGGAGAGAGATAGATAGATCACCTACCCGCTGAATAGAACGAGATGCCTAGAAAGGGATGGAGATAGAGCGATGCGTATATGCTGACGCGGGAGCGAATACATGTAGTTACACATGGACCGTGCCGCTATTACGAGGAATAAGTGGATGGTAGCCTCTCTGGTTGCCTTGCCAGTATGTCCATGTGGCGATAGGACGAGCCTGGATTCACATGGTGTGGGATTGGCGTTGAATGTCCGTACGCTGCTGCCGCACCGAGTACGGGGAGCAACGACGCGACCTACCCGCGAGCATGTTGGCCATTTCAAGTATACTGGCCAACGTTGCCGCCGGTAGAGATCGTCGTCCTTCCATCTCCATTCCGGTGGCCTCACACCATCGCGGATCTCTCTCTCTCTCTCTCTCTCTCTCTCTCTCTCTCTCTCTCTCTCTCTCTCTCTGTCGACCATCGTAGCACTACTACAGTTCTTGTTGTTTCTGTATATATGCACTACCGATGCTGTTCACGAGTGGGTACTGCACACCCGGGACGTGCTATTGCCGGGATGATGTTGGCGTTCACTGTGCCCTGCTGGCGTTGCTCGTTGCTTCTGGCCCATGCCTCGTAACCACTGGACGTTCCGACGGTCCGCCAACTTTGCTGCTGCTGGTGCTGCTGCTGGTGCTGCTGCTGTCGTGGTCGTTGCCGTGGAAGCTAATAAACGCCAGCCTCGCGGCTTTTCTATCTCGCTCTGTTCCTCTTACGCCACCGTAGATTGTTGTCGCTCTTGCTTGCGAACGACGCCACGACGCTCTCTATCCTTCTTCCTCTGTGAAACTGTCGCTTCCCGCTCTCTCGCCGCTTTCCCTAAGGGCCGTATCTAGTTGTCGAAGCGGTGACGAGAAAAGCGAACATGTACGATTTACTTTTTATCCAACCGAAACGTGGGTTTTATACTATTTTTTTCTTTTGACGAGAAAATATATTGTTGAAGAAGACGATGTATTTGGGAATGTAGAAGTTCTTTGGCGCTTAGTTTTGTGGTATATATAGTTTAATTAACATTTATTGTTAAACAGTATTTTGAACGAAACGGCGAAGTCTACTCGTACCGAAAAGATGTACGACACTGACGCTTTGCCAACATCTGTAGTTCGTCGCGCGGGTCTTTTGACTGGTTCGGCGTTTGACCGCTAGGCTGCGCATAAGCTCAAGAACGTTTCTCGCCAACGATGCATCGCGGCATCCCTATATAAGCCAGCGGGTATCGAACCAAAGCATACTTACCTGGCGCAGAGGTTACCGTGATCATGAAGGCGGTTCCTCCAGGGCGAGGCTCTTCCATTGCACTACGGTCGAGCTGACCCTTGCGAATATCCCTAATGTGGATATCTCGGGCGTATAATTTTTGTTAGTCGGGACTGCGTTCGCGCTATCCCGGATAAATTGATACAAACATAATAAAATATATCTAAGATATATAAACGAATTTATCTTATATTATTTGCACATTTGGTTATAAATCACTATTGTTGATTTAATAATGAAATGTTAAGATATTTAAATCGTCATCTTATTTTGACCGGTTCTCCTTCGAGTTCTAAGGAAGGAATAGCATAAATTTATTACACAACTTTTCGAAGAAACAATGTTTTTTTATCAATACGTTCTCATAGGTCTGTCGTTCCAATATTCGAATAGAGCATATGTTTCCAAGTTTTTTAAGTTATACCTCTCACCCAAATACCAATACGTCGAAAAATCCTGTGGAAGGAAACTATCGGAAATTCCATCGAGCCGGCGTAACTCACTCACGCGATTGGAACGAGATCGTTGAGATAAACGCTTAGAGATTGTTGATTTTCGACCGTTCACGTATACAAAAATGAAGGTATGGGAATTTACGGAAGAGCGGTAGATTTCGCACGACTAATTTCTCGACGGAAAGGCCGAGCCCCAGGGCGCCAACGATTTAGAATAAGCCGGTTCTTGCGGTCGAATTCGTAGCTAGCAAAGCAGCGAACAAGGACGGACTAGAGCGTGGCACGATAGAAGAGATAAAAAGGGACACGCAAACACGAGAAAAAGAAGCGGTGGGTTTTCAGGTAAGTACGAGGAGGGAGAACCCTTCGTTATTTACGAGATTCCGCTCTCGTGCTCACGGGCAACTGTGAGCAAGTTGAACAGAGATGGTTCGAGGGTCCTTCGGGTCTCGTTCGAATTAATATTCCCCGACGTATACTATGTTTCCTAGGCTGGAGCATAAGGGAACCAGCGGGATGGCTCGTGTTTGCTTGCGTCACATTGCCTTCCTCTCTTCCTTCCTGAAGGCCTTCGGGCCATCAGGCGAATAGCCGACCCGCTTAGTAGTCCCTTCAGACCCTTCAAGGTCCGGGGGCACGTCTGGACTTTCACATTTCGTTTGGCAACGAATCTGCGAAGGGAGTCGAGTACAATTTTTTTTTTGTAACATAACCAACAGTTATACGAAACAAACTTTGAATTCGCTAGAATATTTTTTCTCAATGATTTCTGCGGCATAGTTGGATGAATCATGAATTAAAAAAAAATAAATAGACGCAGAGAAAAACGCGGGATGGATTCCAGGCAATTTACCACTTACATATTTCTCGGGCATGGACGGAGAAGTACGGTGAAGACAAAGGGTGTGTGTACGTGGAACACAAGAAGTGAGGACGAGGTGTAACTACCTACGGCCCTGACTATAAGCCATTACCGCGAGAGAGGCACGTCGTAGAGAGCACCAGAGAAACACACTCTGGCTTTCTGGCGCGCGTCTCTCTCTCTCTCTTTCTCTCTCTCGCTCTCCCTCTCTCGTCTGGCAGCGGCAGGGTGGCAGATAACATTGCTCCATGACACCACAGCTTCACCGGCTGGCTCTTGGTTCAAGTACTCGAGTGCCGAGAGTACCGAGAGTGAGAGACGGAAAACAACAAAGAGGAGGAGCGAGAGGGATGAAAATGTATAGTATATCCAGAGTCACACGACGAAACGATGCACGTGTCGCGCATCCTCTCGTTTGGTGCGGTACTCTTGGTCTACCTCTCTTCGTCTCCTTCCCTACGTACCACTGTACACATATGTATATATACGCGTACCACACAATAGCACAAGGACGAAACGTACGCTACGTACTATTCTCCTCTCCTTCATTTACCATCTCCCTCTACAGTTCTCTGTCTGTGTTCGTGTTTCAATGTGTGTCTCTTTCACGCTTGTATCCTCTTAGTTGGTACACTCTCACCCTCTCGTTCTCTTCGTAGCTTCTCTCACTCTCTATTTCTCTCTCTCTCTTTCTCATTCCATCTATTCCACTTGTTCGTTCTCTCTCACGCCTCGGTGGTGTTACAAACAGCGCCACCATCGCCAACGTAACGTCCATAACTGGAAACTCTTGCAAAGCAGCGTGTGCACCACCGCGATTGTCTCTCTCCCTTTCGCCCCTTCGCCACACTCTTATACCGTCTCTCTCTGTGCCGCACGGTGCTAGTGCATTAGGACTGGGTTACGACAGTAAATTTTCACTACCGTGCAGAGTTCTAATGGCCGCGGGAATGCAGCTGGTTTCAGTGGCCTCGCTCGTAGTTGCCCGAGGACGAGGCCGAGGACGACGACAACGACGGCGATGGTGCGGTAGTATTGCTCGTAGAACTCGAGAGTGATAAAGATAGAGACATACAGGAAAGAGAGAGAGAGAGAGAGAGAGAGAGAGAGAGAGAAACGTGAAATGAACGAGAAACACAGAGAGACAGAAAGAGTCTTGGTGTGCTCTAACTCGACCATTCTCACGAGCTTCTAGGTTCACTGAAGCGAGAGAGAGCGAGACGGAGAATTAGAATGGCTTGGAGGTGGGGGTGCGCGAGTAAGTTGTTCGCGGTTCCGCGGTGGAAAGCATCCGAAGCCAGCACAACCCGCCACCACGAGATCCCTTTAATATCGTTGGAGTACCTGAATCCAGGAACTCGTATATATATCCCCACCCCCCTGTCCTAGCCAGGCTCTAACCGTTGTAGCTTTATAGCGTACGCTTCCTAAGCCCCGGACACGTAGGTATTGTATAGCCATGCATGTATTTACAGCACATGGGTGTACCTATGTTATCACATACGTGTACGTACACTTTATACCGTGTGTACGAAGAGTTGGACAAAAAATGAGACTGGGATACAGGAACTTGGAACGTTTCATACGACGAGCCAAAAAACAGGCAACACGTCTGAGAGCCGGACGAAAAAGTATACCCTTTAGTGTGGTTAATGCTTCTATTTTCTCTCAGTTGTCTCTCTCTCCCTTTCTCTGTAGAGTCGTAACCGTAGCTTGAGTAAATGTGGTGGTTGCCGGTGCTGTTTTTGGCTGCAAAGAGCAACTACCCTTTGACATGTACTAACTACTGTGTAGATCTTCCTCGTTTAACGTGCTTCTACCGTACATTGTATTAGGCATGCGCATGCACCGTACGATTATATGTACAACCCCAATGTTACTACGGCTGTGTATTATATTTCTCTTGATTAAATTTCTCCCGATCTTTCTCACTCCTTCTCTCCTCTCTCGCTCTCGCTCACTCGCTCACTTCCTGGGTCTTCATCCCTTGCCTTTCAATCTCCACCTCACCGTTTGGCCTTCTCGTGTATAATAACACTGGGCCAAGAACAGTTTGCATTCGTACATCCCCCCTTTTCTCATACACTACGCGGAGCTGTGCAATCTGGAGAATTATTCCCGGCAGCTATGAAACAGCTTGCTGTTGCTATTCGACGCTGCTGATGCTTTTGGGTTCAGGTGCCTCGAGGTACAGAGAGAGAGAGAGAGAGACAGAGAGAGAGAGAGAGAGAGAGAAATAAAGCTACAACCCTCTTTGACTACGGTAACTACCGAAGTAAGTAGGTATAGATAGCGGTGTAGCCCTTGCGGTTCTGTACGGGCTCTCTCTCTCGTTCTCTGATCTTGGCGCTCACCACCTCTCCTCCTTCACCATGATCGTACTTCACTCCAGTTTTCCCATCTCCCTTCCAAACGCTATCTCGTACTCCCAGAGCGGTTCGTATAACTTCATCCCTCTTCATAGGGTATGCATCGGCTCCGTAGTAGAGTGCACGAGAGAACACCGCGCGTTGCGGTAAGTGCGCGAAGCCGTGTTTCTCAATCATACGAAATCGAATTCTCGGCGAGACCCCACCGTTGGAATCTCACTTGCTCTCTTGTACTGCCTGTGAAGCCTTCCTCACTCTGGTCATATTCCCCCTTTGCGATCGGCACACTAACTCCCCGAGGTATATATACGTTTCTCGCTATATGTGTATATATATATATATATATATTTTGTTGAGGGGGAGAACGAGGGAGAGGGAGAGTGAGAGAGAGAGCCCACCGCGAATAGATCCTTTCCATTGTTCTCGAACTCGAGGAATTAGAGCCTCGCGCTACATCCTCTCTTCGAGCAAATGGAACGGGGTAGAGCCCGAGAGCCTATGTATGAGAACCCGAGATTACCGGACGAGAGAACGAAGCCGGCGCACGCCGCACGATTCGCCCTCCTCCTCCCCTTTTTTTCATTCCTCACGATGTTCTCTTTATTTATTTTCCTTCCTTTTTTCATTTTCAAATTAAGCCCCTAGGTACCCGGCATTTGTTAAATTAAGGCCCGCGTTTAATCCTCGATTATCGGAGGGTATTATTTTCTTTTGTGGTATTCCCATGATCGTGCTGGTATTGCAAAATAACAACACGCAATTCGATGTGTATTTTTTTATGTGGTGTACTGTGAACGAGGCTTAATAAAAATAAAACAAAAAATTAGTTCAACACTTATAGCGCCTTGGTTATTTCTTACCAAGACCCGACTGTTTTTATTCCGAAAATTAAAGGGAGTTTACCGTAGGGTTGAAAATTGACTTACGTCCCGGGGAAACGATTTTCAACTTCCTGAGAGAGGGTCAAGGGTTATAGGACAGTGGGTAGTAGATACAGCACGGTATCTATTAGCTACGAACATACCATGGATGGAAAGTGCACCCTCGCCGAAAGCCTCGAGTGTACGACAAGAGGGTGCGGACAGGGAGGTTTGCGCCATAGCGAATGGTCTTACTGCGTGACCGCTCGAGTGGGATCGAAGACCACGTGGCGTAATTCGCTAATTAATGGGCACAGTGCGCGAGACGACTATCTCCCGATTGTGGCTCGTGGCCGTTGCGAGTTCGCCTTCCAGCGTAGCTACCCTTTCGCTTCTGTTGCTACAGAGCATCCCTTCTCTCTGTACTCGTGCTACTACCGTTGCTGTTCCTCCCTCACGAGTCAACGGAGCGTGTACTGACCGCGCGCTGCTTCTCTCATCGACACTCCAACGGGATGTGCTTCGGTGTGCTAACCCCATCTCGAGCTTGGCCGCAGTCTCCTCGACCCTTTCCGCAAAATAGGATCCGGATCGCTATATAGCATACCCATAAACCTCGCCACTCCTTTACCGGTTCGACCGTTCATCGCCGTCACTGTTCAACCGGGTAGCCACTCGACTGAGAAATCATTCGCGATAATTGACGATGTAAACAAAAAAAACTGATCGATCGAGAAAAAAAAACAATTTCACAATAATTATCATAAATGACGTTTGAAATTGCTCGCGCCAATGTTTTTCTCGTAAAAATCATTCTCCATCATTCCGCGTAACGAAATATGTTTTTCATACTGATTTTTTTTCTTCCTCGTTTCGCGCACTGTTCCGCATCATAACAAATGCCACAAGTCACTAAAGTCGTATAGACAATAATTTCACATCGTGGCAACACCACCGGCAGTCTCAACTGTTTTTTTTATATTTTACAAAGTGTATGCCCGCGTTTGAATATGTGTGTCGACAGAAAGGAAGAAACTCGATGTTATATATACGAGGGTAGAAAAATTGTTGGGCGGTGAAAAAGAATGGTACGCGACTCCGAAGGGAAATAGAAGGCGCATGGCATATGCTTTCTATATATAGATATTGCACGTAGTATGGCAAAGCGTAGAAAAGAAACGCGAAGTACGTGAAAAAGTACTGGCTTTGCAGAGACATTGAAAGGCGTATAGACGTAAAGACAGTTATAGGTAAGAGAGATGGAGTTATGGAATAACAGGGTATATAGATCGACGTATAAGAAAAGAAACGGGCACGCGAGATTGGAAGTGTGCGGAAAGAGAAATATAGAGAAAGAGGGAGAGAGAGAGAAGGAGAAAAGAAGGTGCTCACCAAACTCTTCGTTTCCGGGCAACGAGTTCGTCGAGACTGGCAAGAGGGCGCCTCTACCTCTCACTCTTTCTCCATTTATCTTGCTCTTTTCTGTACACACAGACATCCATACATACATATATAGGGGTATATATTTTTTATCTTCCGCGTATACCGCCGCATCGCGCCGGCAGTATATTGACGTACGATCGTGAGATGTACACGAAACATTCGGACTTTGTTATACCGTAATAGTCGCGGTCTTTCCATCTCTTTTCTCTGCTTTCTGATCATTCGTTCGCACTGGGAAAAGAGATGGCGCTCGAGCCCGACAAGGGTATATACTGGCTATATACTTCATACGGACAAACGAAAAAAAAAATACAGAAAAAAGCTCAGCGAGAGCTGATGAGTGCCCGGGGTCCGTTGAGCTCTCGCGCTCTCTGGGTCTCTTCGGCTCTCGAGCTTTTTGTTTTTTTTTCTCCTTTGGGTGGTAGGTTCGCGCGGCTCTTACTCCGGAGCAACGGCAGCGGGAGCCCTACGATTCCTAGGGGGTAGAGTGAGGTGCATGCTATAAAGACAGTGTGTATATATAGCTATATTCACGTACACATAAGAGTAGCGGCCGACCGGCAGCGGAGCGAGCGAGAGAGCAAGACATGGAGATCGAAGAGAGGAGTGAGAGAGTGCGAGTGTGCAAAGGGGATAGAAGAGCCTCTGTGTGCGGCCAACAGGGGGTGCGAGAGGGTTTTGTGTGGGTGGCCAATAGTTTTGCCCTCGAAACGCGCCACATCGAGCTCTCAGTAGTCTCGTCTTACTCTCTCTCTCTCTCTCTCTCTCTCTCTCTCTCTGCCTCTATGTACATATATATACCTTTCTCTGTCTCGCTCGTACTCCTCCTTTGTATAGTAAAGCCGGCGTATACATGTATATCTATATACACGTACAAGAGAAGTTGTGTATATATGTATATCCGCTATATCGTGTATACCTCGTGGTGTTGTGGCTCGGCTGTAGAGTCCGCGCGGACCGAACGTCGCGACGCCAGAGTAACCGCTCGTCGCGCAATCTCGTTGAGGATTGGTCCGTGCCACTTGGCGATTGGTTCTTTTTAAAAGCGATCTAGCATTCTGTACGAAAGAGGGGGCGTTACTACTTAAGAAACGAGGTTAACCATTGGCGAAGTAGGATTCTGGTGACTTCCCATTGGCGCTTTACGATAAAGTCCGCGCGGACTAAAGGGGTATATATTTTGGCCACAGGAACTCTCCGTAGAGGAGCCACAAGCCGCTTCCTCGCTCGCTCACTCTCGTATCGCGCATCGTCCTCTCGCCGAGCTCCTTTCCTCGATCACCCTTGCAGCCATACCGTGCCACGACCCCCTCGTCTCGCCATCGCCGCGGTAGGGCTATATTTACCCTACGGTAAGGTCGTCGTCGGGGTGGAAAACGCTCAAATGGGGTGGTTTAACGCGAACCTCGCCCCGCTGCCAGAAGGACTCACCCGGGAACGCCAGCAGGGGCAAACTATACACTTACATATACGCGTGTATAGATATATATACGAGAGCTCGCGGTCGTGGCTTTGGTGGCGTCGCGGCGTCCAGTACGCAGAGAGCAATACGAGGAAAAGGGATAGATGCCGGAACTGCTGAGGGAGGGCGCTGGTAGCGGTAGAAAGAGAGGGCGAAATCCAGAACTCGAGTGAACGGGTGAGAATGAGAGAGAGCGCGAGAGGGACCGGGCGAGGGAGAGAATGGGGAGCACTCCGCACTCCCCGAAACAACGTAACGACGAGCGAAATTAGGTAATTCAGGCTCGTAATAATGCGAGGACCCCGCCCGGTAATGAATCGGGCAACGCGCGCGCGAGCTCGTCCTTTCGCTCGGGGGAAGGGGGTGCCGAGCAAGAGGGGAAACGTGGAAATTAGGGCCTGCTGACCTTCCTCTTGTTGTAATGGCAGCTATATCGTACCTACTACCTAACTGTATACATATATACACTTGTAGTAAATACAGTGACGTCTTTTGTTGTTCATGAAAGACTTTGCTGTTACGGCTTGGTAACGCATAAGGCGGATGCGCCTTTTCCGAAACGCTCGCCACGCTCAAAAATATTCTTCAAATTTACGGATAGTAATAAATGTTTTTACGACAGGGTGGTAGTATAGTGTCAAGGGAGGAGGGAGGAACACTTGGACTACTCTCTTTGGTAACGGTTCGGAAGGTCACTCGGTTGTCTTCTCTCCAGGGACTTTAGCCATCCACTTTCCGGTGAAAGAAACGGGCCACGTTTTTTCGCTTATTTTCCTGTCTCACTTTTTTTCGGTTCTTTTCTTTTTTCTTTTCGCTTTCGACCAACCATCCACTCGACTCTCGTTCTTACTCGCTCGTTCTCTCGTTACTCTCTCCCTCCGTTTCCACACGACCTCTCCTTGCTTTTCCGTTCTTCTTTCTCACCCTCTCTTTCGCTTTCCCTCCCTCACTCACTCTCTCTCTCTCTCTCTCTGCCAGTCGTTAGCTCTGCCTCCGTGTTTTGCCGGTCCTCCGTAACTTCCGAGTGTATACATGTATACTACTCGGTATCTCTCGGCACCGTAGAAAGAGAGAAATACATGGATTCCATCTCTACCTCGCTCTTCCTTCGATGTTTCTTTGGAAAGATCGTAAAGGAGATTGGTTCCTCTTGGCAAGATGCGAGGGTGAGCAAGGAAAAGGACGTAAAGACGACGCCCGATACTCGAATCCCTCGATAGAGTCGGTATAAAGCGATGCTGTATGGGTTGTACGTAAGTATAGAGATATACGAGGGCACGGTCGAAGAAAGACGGAGTGAAAGTAAGAAAGAAAGGAGGGTAGAAAAAAATGACTCGAAGAGAGAGAGAGAGAGAGAGAGACCAGAGGGAAAAAGGAGTCTCTCGGACCATTTATCGACTACGTCGAAGACGTAGGGAAGGATAAAAGAAGAGGAAGGAGCGTTAACTCGCTCGGCCACTGGAATAGTTTTCGAGGGTTCGCCACGCTATTGCCATCCACTCTGGTTATCTTTTTCTCCGTTTCGTTCTCGTCTCTTTGGCATGTGTGTACGTATGTGTGTTCACCTATCTGTGTTTATGTATTAGAAAGCTTCGGGAAAAAGAATAAGCGACATTGAAAGAACGTACATCCGGTTGTTTGGCACGAGACACGTTCAAATATAAGCGTAGTTGTTGTTTTCTTAAGAGTATTCCGCAGTCTATCGCGGGATATAAAATTGAAACTTTTGTGCCAGGACGTTTTGTCTTCGATTTCGATCGATGACAAATTGTCCCGTCGGCGTCACCATCGCAACGAGTATTATCCCCTGACTCTGATACAATTTCATACCTCGATGTACGAAACAATGAGCTATCACGACGAATTTTCGTATTTCGAATTTTCGTTGGGATGTCAGGAAAGGGTAAAAGCAGTGGGAGGATTTTCAGAGTCGTCAGTGTGAAATCGAGAGACGCAAAAGACGTCTGCGAAAGCCACTGACGTCGGCGCCTTTGGCGACGAGCCACTTGGGAATTGTCGTCGTCGTCGTCGTCGTCGTCGTCGTCGTCGTCGTCGTCGTCGTCGTCGTCGGAAGTACCGTCGCTCGTCAGTACTCTGATCTTCTCCTCTCTCGCTTCGCGCTTCAGTTCCGGCACGTTTCTTGTACTCTTCGACTGTGTCTTTCTGTGTATGCAGCACTCTGAATTGTACGTCGAGCGAGTAACGTTCGTGGCATATGTTGCAAGAGAGAGAGAGAGAGAATAATGTCACTGAGTGTTTTTTCATCTCTCGGGAGACAACGCGAAAGATAAAAAAATCTCAAATTGCATTTTTATAAAAAAGAAGAGAAATCCAAATGTTTTGAAAATGATCCATTCGGAATAAACGCCAAATTATTATACTGCATCGGGAGCTTTTTCGTTTCCTCAAATTCACACAAATTGGCATCGATCGTGGGAGCGAGCGAATAAAAAAACAAGAGAATAAAAAAATAAACGAAGAGAACAAGCCTGCAGAGACTATGATAGAGTAGAGGTCAGGCGTATATTGTAGAAAGAGAGAACGAAAAGGTTGGGTACGATGTTGGGAGTTGGGAGAAGGAGGAGGGGCTCGGGAAAACGAGCTTGCGAGCTGTAACAGCTATATGCACCTCTCTTCCTCCGTCCCCTGCCCTCGGCGTTTCCTCATCGCCCTTCGCGCAAAAGGTTGGATAGGAAAAAAGCAATTTTCCCCCGGATGAAAAAAAAAAAAATTTGCACGGTCGACCAATCGGTGAAGGAACCCTCCACTCCGCGCAACCCCGACGAAGTTCTCGCCCCTTCCTCTCTCTCACTCTCTCCTATCATCTCTTCTCGGTCTCTTTCTCTCTCGCTCTATTCTCGTATAGACCTCTCTCTTTTTCGACCGAGTCTTCTGGCACTCTCGTCCTCATCTGCCTCGTTTTTTTCGCTTTCGTAGTCCTCCTCCCCCTCGGCCTCCCTCTTCCCTCATCCCCATCCTCCATCCACCCTCGCTCATTCTCTATGTACATCTATAGGTTCCCTCAACGAAAACTCTCGTCGGCTCTACGCCGGATCATAGTGCACGAGTGCACCGGCTACTACTCTTCCCTCACCTTCTCCTCTTTCGCTCACCCCACCACTCCCTTACACAGCTCAACCCTCTCTCTCTCTTCGTCCCCAAGCCAGCCGGAGCTCCGAGAGACCGAGCCGAACTTTTTCTCTCGCCGCTTTTCATTCCACCTCCATCTCCACCCTCGTTTCTATCCCCTCGACACACCACTTCACTCGTTCTCTTTCCCTCTTTCCCTCCTCATCCACGTTCTCTCGCTCCGCCGACGTTTTTTCACCCTCTACATATTTCCCTCTTTCGAATCTTTTCCATCTCCCTCACCGCGTTTTTCCTCTCTCGCTTCTTTTATCTCTGGCTCAAGCTTTGCAGTCACTCTCCTCCACCCACCCTCCCTCCCTCTCGCCGCACCACTCACATCTCTCTCGCCGGCTCCCCTCCCACCGCCTCCACCGCCTCACCCCGTTCCCTCTCTGACGACCCGACATCTCTCTTTCCACCTCTCCATCGTCGAGCTGGAACCGACCGAAAAAAGTTTATCGCAAAATGGCTGCCCGTATTTACGCGATTCGGGGGCGGAGGCTTTTTCCAACCCCTCGACGTCTCGCCGTCGCGTTCCTCTCTCTCTTTCTTTCATGTTTTTTTTGTTTTCCTCTCCCACTCTTTGCACTCTTCGCACTGTACAGACACGAATATATACAGGTATATAGTTCGTGTATGCCCGATGGGTATGTAGGTAGGTATATATATGCGCTTCTGGGTGCAAGCTCCGGTGCACTCGCAATGGCCTAGCGCGCGGATCGCAGCGCTGCCACCGCCCTGGAGTACTCGTGAAACGACCCGACTGCCGCCGAGAGCTTTTGCATAATAAAACAGAGCCCTTCCACCGACTCGACGATGCCGTTGGAACTCTCGCTCGCACTCCCTCCCTCCCTCTTTCTCTCCCTCTCTCTCTCTCTCTCATCTCCGGCACGTTATATCTATACCACTTCCCTTGAGAGCTGTATCGCCATCGCTGCGCGGCCATCGAGCGACAAAAAAAAGTAACAAAATAAAAAATACAAACAATACATTGCCGGTTTTTTCCCATCACGCCCGACACTTTTTCTCCATCCAGTTGCGCGAAACTTCGTACGTCGTATTTCAAATACACGAAGTATATTTAAGTTTGTCTCTGACGACTCATAATAATAACGTAGATAAAGAATAAAATTTTTAAGAAACACGGCTTAATCGTTAGGTATTACCCGGTGCGACCGCACCTCGTAGCTTGTAAACGTCGTTTGCCTCTAATGCGCCGTATATACCTCGGTCTCATTATGGACCGAGGAATGTCTTCTCTCTCTCTCTCTCTCTTTTTTTTTGCTCGTTGGTTCGTGTAAATTTTGTATTTTTTTAGTACGCGAACGGAAACCGTGAAGGTAATAATAACGAAGGCGAGCGCTGTTTGTCGTCGTTGAGAGACGAACGAGGAGAACTTTCGAATTTACACGGTTCGGGAGATCAAACACGAGTTATACAAGGGAGAGATAGAAAGAGAGAGAGATAGGAAGAAGAGAAGAGTTTCGGGGGAGCTCCGAAATTCGCATGATTATTCCAACGGTACACACAGACGGAAGAGCATGGGAAGGAGTAAAGTGGGAGGGAGGGAGCTGGGTAGGGCGAGTAGGAGAGAGCTCTGGCATTACACCGGAGCGACAGCCGCCCGGCAGGTCGTTTACGTTCACGCCTCGTTTACTCATTCCGTCTCGGCGGCTCTCTGCTTGCCGCTACTACTAGTACTAGTAGTAACTGCCGCTTCTCTATGCTACTCCTGGCTTCCTCTCTCTTTCTTTTTCTCTCTCTCTCGCTCTCTCTCTCTGTCTCTTTCTGCGTCTTTCTCTCTGTCTGTCTGTCTGTCTCTCTCTCTCTCTCGGTGCAAGCGCTACACCGAACGACCAGAATGCACCGGCGCGTTTCTCGAGAGACCCGATGCAGGAAATAGTCTTGTCTTCGCACTCGTCAAGCTAGCTGGTTGCTGTTGAGAGTTGGTACAACGCAAATGTAAAGACGGGCCAGGCGAGAGAAGCGAACGAAAGAGAACACACACAACTACCGACACGCTGCGAATATATTTATATATATATGTATATATAGATAAAGTTATACATTTCGTAGAGAGGGAGCTTTTGTGACATCGTACAAGCGGTAATGGCGTATTTTTTATTTTATGTTTGTTTTGTCGCTCGTCAAGATCGACGATGTTTATTTCGTAAACAAAATGTCAAAAATGTTAAAAATAAGCTGGCCAATCTTTTTTATTTCTTTCATTAATAAACGAGACAATCTTAAAAATCGGTATGCGTTACAAAAGTTTGACCTTGCGAGATAATTTCCGCATAACGTACGAGTCTTTGTTTCTCCAGCCAAAAATCTTCGCGGATTAGTTATATTTATAGAATAGATAACGCGCGTGCGATACGAAAACGAAAAGTGTCGAGACAAATTTGCCGAGAAACATGGTGGGGGTGGGAGGAGGCTGGCAAAGGTGAGAATTTTGTGTGCATTAAAGAAATAACGAAACGCGGATGTTTTCCAACCGACGCTTCGAAAAGGTGTAAATAGTCGCAAGGTGGTGCAAAACCTGGGAGCAAATTCGAGTGTGAGGCGAACGAAAGTTTTTCGCTGAGAGCGCCATAGAGTGTGTGTGAGCGAGAGAGAGAGAGAGAGAGCGCGAGAGAGATAGCGTTAACAGAGAGCAGGGAGAGAGGTGTGTACAGAGAATGAGAGAAACTGGCGAGGATAAAGCAATGAGGGTGCGAGAGAGATGGATTGAACCGTGTCAATTAGAGCCGCGAGGAATTAATTTATGACCCCCGAGCGTGAGACGTCGAGTTGCTCTCTCGCTGCTGCTGCTGCTGCTGCTCAACGCTCGAGTTCAAATACAAAGTCTCTCTCGCGTCGACCTCGTTCTCTCACTCTCAACTGCGAGAGCGGCTTGTGCCGAGCGATATCGCGATCTCTCGTTTTTTTTCTGCCTTTTCTCTCGTTTTTTTTTACGATTTTTTCTCTCTCTCTCTCTTTCTTCTTTTACGGTCTCCGCTGTTGGCCCTTATCGGCGTCTCGTTATGTATACCACTACCTTTTTATCCTCCGGGTGTGCTATCGAGAACGATGGCGGAGCGAGGCAACTGCGGCGATTGGTTATATCGGGGTCGTGACTTTTCTACGTTCTCCTATATATATATATATATATCACACATCACATTTTTATCCTTTTGGTCGCTGCTCGTGAACTCTGAGATTTTATTTCGTCAATAAGGGACTTTGTGATACTTCTCTGAATTTATAATCCGTTATTTCCATTTGCGGGACCGTCGTGCTTCCCCGAGATTACATACGAAAGAGTAACGTATAAGCGACGAAACTCGTATTATACCTCGAAGATGCGCGAGATATGCAATTTTTTAACGTTCGAATGAATAAATTTACATCGAATAAATTTGAACGTAGATTCGAAATAAAATCTTCACGTTCGAGACGTGCGGTCTACGTGGCTCTCGTAAAATTATGAGCATATCGAATGTCTTCCTTGTAAGACGTCGAAAAAAAAAATGAAAAAAAAATAACAACATAAAATAGGGACCCTGCGGTCTCTTTCGTTATATGCAAAAATCGATCGAACAAAATGTCGCCATAGATCTCTCGTGATATTCGTCTAATAGGTCGAATCGTAATCGTGCGAGTAACAGATTTTCCACTGGTGTTCAATTTCTAATTAGATACACGCTTTTTTTTTCTTCATAGAACGGAATGTCTCACTTAATTGCAAAATTATTCGTATCGACGAGAGAGAGAGAGAGATAAAAAACAACCGTGTTCATTTTTCCAACGTCTCGTGCGCTTGAAACTATGTATATATATACGTACATACTCAAGACACGTAGTTTACAAGAGTTGAGAGTACGAAGTCAGCAGCACCTGCGAACAGTTTCATCCCCGCTTCGCAACAACTGTCCGTCGACTTCGCTCCCTAACGCATTAGTAATATAGAGTACAACGCTGTATATATATATATATACGCTCGACATGGCCTATGTACACATACATATATATTTACATACACATACACACATTATATTATTATACACTCAGCCATCCTTTTTTCTTTCTCTTCTCTCCGACACAGAGTCTACGGGTGTTGCACACGCACACGAACGAAATTAGTTACGTGAGCATAATAAATTCTTCGCAAGCTGCTCCTTCTCTTTACACTGTTCTTGGCTTTTGCTGCGTGGATTCTCGTAAGAAACAGAGAGAGAGAGAGAGAGAGAGACAGAGAATGAGTAAGGGAGAAAGAGAGCATCGGTCTTGTTTCCCCAGGGGCGATCGAGCTCGAACGAGAGTTCTCCAGACACGAAGCAAGTTTTTCCACTTCCTCGTTGTGTCGTTACAACGAGCGCCCTCTTTTCCCTTCTACGTTCACTCGTCGTCTTTTCGCTCGCGCCTCGTTTTTTTCTTCTCTTTTTTTTCTCATGTTTTTTTTTTCGTATGCATGTCCGTTTTTTTTTCTTTTTTTTTTTGTTCCCTCGTCATTATCGACTCGCTCGTTTTACAAGGCGCGTATCCACGCGTTCGACTCGGTCGCGGCGTATAACGCTCGCGCCTATATACCGAGAGCAACGCGCATACGATGTACTCGTCACGTCATATTTACGCGAAATCTACAGTAAAACTTCTCGCGGATTCCTCGAGATTATATTTTCGCACTCGCGGGTATATCCGTTGGTACACACAGTCTGCGTTTGTTCAAAAGATTTCGACGCTCTCCCACGACCCCGATCTGTATTGTCTTATTTTTTTAACGAGAGCGAGGAGCGTCGCTCGACAATTCAGGAGAGAAGTTTTCTCGAATACGTGATCGAAAGAATCGAGTTTCTACCGTAACAAGTAAATAAGGCTTGGATCTTCGTACGGTGAGAAAGAAATATGTGGACGAGGTACACGGCTTGAGGAGAGCTTAGCGCTTCTGGGATCGATGAGCTCGTCGAACTATCGATTCCCACCGGTTAATTCCTTAAATGGCTCTCGCGCATGTGCTATACGTATATAAAGCTATATATATATGTATATAAACATATAAGTTCTAACCATTCCACGTCTCGCACGATGGAAAGCCTCTCTCTCTCTCTCTCTCGGGTGAGTCGTCGCGGTGGCTGCGGTTGCTGACTGGCAGGTTCTCTTCCTCGGGGCATAAATAAATGGGTTTTATCGACCTGCGCACTCTGCGAATGTGCGCGCGTGCATGTCTGAGACTGGTTACCGTCGTTCTGTTGTACTACCTGCAGTCTAGTCTCGAACCAAGTATACCAAACGACTCGTGACTATATATATGTTTGTATAATACACAAACATGCTCGCATGTACGAATGGTTTTGCAGCCTTTATGACACGAAAACTTGCTCCGCTCGACCGTCACGTAGTTCGACTTTTGCCACTACGGTACTCGTGTATATATCGTCGATGTGCGATCGCATAAGGAGAGAGTTCCGAGCCTGCCTCGCAAGGAATACCGGGAGTACATCAATTATCCTCAGTTTCTTAAGGACACGGGGATAGCCAACGCGTATATACTATTCTTCCATTTTATACAGTACGGAGATACGTCAAAATGAGAGAGAGAGAGAGAGAGAGAGAGAGAGAGAGAGAGAACAAGAGAGACGTATAGAAAGAGTGCAAGGCATAGGGCATGAATAAATCATAACGCGCTCGAGTTATACCCCAAGATCGATCGGGATCGATACGATATGAAATTCGATGAAGGATACACATGGACCGTTCAACCTTTTCCGATTCATTTATTTATTTCTTCATCTCCATAAAAAATACCTATATACATATATATATCCGTAGCTAGATTCTCGATCCTCGAAACAATCCGTGCGACTTACGGCCCGGTACCGTGCCCCGCAACTTTTGCGGAAAACGAGAGATCGGGACGCGAGATCTTGGCGGGTTCTCTATATACGTCGCGTATATATACACACGACTCTCCTTCCGTAAGATTCGAGGAGAGTCCCACAGCGGCGGATATATTTATACGCACGCTTGTATATATATATATATATGTGTGTGTGTGTGTGTGTGTGTGAATTTTTTTTATTTTATTTTTTGTTTTAAATAAAAACGTCTCTCGAAGCGAGGCAAAGGCGCGCACCCCGCTTTGGCACGTTGCAAGATTCATGGCAACTCGATATTGCAAAGTAGTTCGGAAGAGAGAAACGGGATGGGGAAAAAAAGAAAGAAGGAGAAGGAGGAGGAGGAGGAAAAAAAGACGTCGAGCCAGCGTTGAGTTTTTCTCCCCGTCTCTCTTTCCTGTCCTTTTGCGCCGGAGATACGCGTTCTCTCTTTTTCTCCTCCTCACCCTATACGCCTTTCGACGTTCTCGCTCTCTCGCACCGTACCGAAAATACTGTGCACTGTGAGAGACGAGAGGGCGCTGTTCTCCCTTCCGGCGTAACCAAAAATTTATTCCCGGTCCAATATCGCGAAACGCGTCTCGGAGACCCCGTGTAGCTTTTTCTTCGACTCAACCCCCATCTCTCCACTTCCCTTCTTCGCCCATTCCCCATTTCGTCGTTTCCGTTCCTTCTGGCGATTCCAGCTAGTGTGCCAGTACAGAAATTTTTTTCCGTTTCTCTTGCGACACGGCTACTTGCGCTTCTCTCAACCTCTCTGCCCCTTTCTCCATTGGCGACCCTCCAGTCTCGTGAATCTTCGGTAAGCTCGCCAAGCGACTTTTCCACGCGTTCCTCACAGACGCGAAAAGACGCAGAGTTGGTAGTCTGCGGAATTGGACAAAACGTGTACATACATACATATATATATTATATATGTATGTATATGAAAACGATGAGGACCCTACGAAAAAAGCTAGGCCGTCGTGGGCCAAGCCGTTTGGAAAATTTATTCGACGACCGATATTGCGAAACGTGCCCTCTGTTCTGGGGTCCGTGTATTTTTTCTTCTTTTTTTTTGTCGATCCCCTGGTCCAATCGTTCGTCTATATACGACTCTATCTCTACTGTTTTCTCCGTCCACTTGTATTACTACGTATCCCGTGGATACGCCGATGTTTCGGGCTGCCGATTCATACACCGATGCTCGGGAATGTGATACCGATATCGAGGATGGGAGACGCGGACAGGCAACGATATAGAAGAATATATATAGATATATATATATATATAGAGCGCGTATTGCGTCCCCAGGCCATCATGCTTATCTAGAATGTATCCGACCTTTTGCTGCGCTTGTATTTTTTTTCTTTTCTTTTTTCTATAGGTACTCCTACACTCCAGAGTAAATATAGAATATGGGGAGAAATCCGACATCGAGAACAAGGGTGGAAAGAGAAAACGGGCGAGGAAAAACAAATATGGGGTATGTACTATGAATGTTTTGCATTGGCACATTCGTCTCGATAGGCTTACTCCGACTTTTCATCTTTGTCTTTTTGATTGACAATAAAAAGCAAAAGGCTACATACGATCCCTTCCGTTCCCGCCCCTCATTTTCCCACTCCCTTTGCCAAACGATTCATATAGGTACATACATTTATGAAAGGATTATATAGGCGTGTGTATATCTTAGCCGCCTACGCGAAACGTTATATACACTATTTGTGTGTATGGATAAATACCGTTTACGTATAGAAACACGATAGTCGCGTAGGTGCAGTTGCTGGTAGGTACGGTGGAGAGACCGAAGCGCGACGCTAACTCATCGTTATCATGAAACGGTTGGCCATTATTTTCCCCGATGATGCTATGTCTGTCTCGCTCTCTTTTTTCTCTCCCCCCTCCCTCCCCCTACTCAGTATATACTGGCGTATTTCGTAATATCTATACGAGCCCTCGGCGACGTTTCACATGGCTACGCGCGCACAACGTTGCGCGCACGCGCGTTTCTGCATCTGCGTGCAAAACTTTTGAGTGGGTGGCGTGACGAACGAGAGGGATGGGATAGTCGTTAAAACATAGTACGAGCGTCGTTTATATAGACACGCGCGTATACTTTCTAAATAAACGTAGGAGAATTAATTTTTTTCAAATTATGGAGATCGTTCATATTGTTACATACATATTTATCTTAACAATTATTTAGCTGAAAACAATATATGGATCGTATAAACACGCGCTAACTTTTC